>CM029373.1:5429866-5504543 GCA_017165825.1 Hepsetus odoe | reverse complement strand
CACACAGGGCGAGGACGGGGGACGCACCCTGGACAGGTCGCCAGCCCATCGCAGGGAGGAGCGGGACGGGGACGGCACCTTGCTCAAGGGCACCTCAGGGCAACCTATTGGGAAGGGGTTCGAACCCCCGATCACGTGGCCGACACCCTAACCACTAGGCCACCACTGCCCCTATGTATATATATATATATATATATGGTAGGTTGTTCCAAACATCTTGGAGAACTAACCACAGATCTTCTGTGGATGTAGGCTTCCTCACATCCTTCTGTCTCTTCATGTAATCCAGACACACTGGATGATGTTGAGATCAGGGCTCTGTGGGGCCAGAAGAACTGATGCTGGTTTGAAGGCAAAAGGTAGTAACACCAAATATTGATTTGATTTAGATTTTTCTTTTGTTCGCTCACTTTGCATTTTGTAAATTGATAAAAATAAACAATCATTATTTATATTTCTGAAAGCATTCTTTGTTTACAGCATTTTTTCCACACCTGCCTAAAACTTTTGCACAGTACTGTATATCATTTCAAGAAATCTCCACATAAGCAGATCATTATTGCATTTACTCACATGCACATACAGTATCTCACAGAAGTGAGTACACCCCTCACATTTTTGTAAATATTNATATACACACACACACACACACACACACACACACACACACACAGTACTCTGCAAAAGTTTTCGGCAGGTGTGAAAAAATGCTGTAAACAGAGAATGCTTTCAGAAATGGTGTTAATCATTTATTTTCATCAATCAACAAAATGCAGTGAATGAACAAAAGAGAATCTAAATCAAATCAATATCTGGTGTGACCACCCTTTGCTTTCAAAACAGCATCAGTTCTTCTAGGTACACTTGCACACAGTTTTTGAAGGAACTTCAAAACTGGTAGGTTGTTCCAAACATCTTGGAGAACTAAGCACAGATCTTCTGTGGATGTAGCTTCCTCACATCCTTCTGTCTCTTCATGTGATCCAGACACACTGGATGATGTTGAGATCAGGGCTCTGTGGGGCCAGAAGAACTGATGCTGGTTTGAAGGCAAAAGGTAGTAACACCAAGTATTGATTTGATTTAGATTTTTCATTTGTTCGCTCACTTTGCATTTTGTAAAGTGATAAAAATAAACAATCATTATTTATATTTCTGAAAGCGTTCTTTGTTTACAGCATTTTTTCCACACCTGCCTAAGACTTTTGCACAGTACTGTATATATATATATATATATATAAATCAAAACAGTAAAGAAACAAACACAAAGGCAGTAACAAAACAAACAGTAGAATTAGGAAATAGGAAACTGAATATGATATGATCTGGGCAGCCAGTGAAGTTTGTGGAGAATGGGAGTGTGTTCAGAATTTTCGGAGAAGGTGAGAACATGAACTGCAAAAGTTCTGTACGTACTGGAGCCTGGTTAGTGTTCCAGTTGGGAGACCAAAGAATAAAGCGTTACAGTTATTGAGAAAGGAAGTTATAAAAGCATGAATAAGTGTTTCTGCATCCTTCAGTGAAAGTGATGAGTGGAGATGTGAGATGTTTCAGAAGTGAAAGATGAACTGTGTTCATATGAGAGTCAAATGATAGAGTGGGATCAAATAGAACACCAAAATCATGGCCAGTGTGTGAGGATAAACGGATAAAGTGAAATTTTGGAAATTAGAGATGAGAGCTTTGTAGCCAGTTAATAAAAGTTCTGTTTTGCCTGTGCTAAGCTTTAGAAAGTTTGAGGTGAGCCATAGTTTTATGTCATGAATACAAGCTGTAAGGGAACATGGCGGGGTGGCTGAAGTGGAGGTGGTAAACTGGATTTAGGTAACATTGGCATATCAGTGAAAACTGAAGCCATGGTTTCTAATAATATGGCCAAGAGGAAGAATATAAATTATGAATAATAAAGGTCCAAGAACAGATCCCTGAAGTACACCTTGTTTAACGTGAGCAGGAGGTGATCTATTGTTATGGACTCAAGATGTGAACCAAGAAAGTTCGGTACCAGATAGCCCAGTGCCTGAAAGGTGGGAAAGAAGGATATTATGATTGACGATGTCAAAGGCAAAGCTTCAATCCAAGAGAAGAAGGACACTGAGGGAATCAGAGTCGGCATTAAGTAAAAGGTCGTTGGTGACACATTGAAGGGCAGTTTTAGTGCTGTGGAATGGACGGAAACCCGACTGACATGGCTCATATAAGCTTAGAAATAAAAGGTAGGTTGGAAAAAGTAGTTGTTCGGATTGCTGGGAGCCAAAGTGTTATTCTCTAAAATAGATGTAACAGCAGCGGTTTTTAGGCCCAGAGGAACAACACCAGAGGAGAGTGAACAATTTATTAGATAGGAGATAAAAGGCAGAGATAGTTGTAGGTGCTGGATCCAGTATAGAGGTGGAAGAACAGATTTTCCTGATTAATTCAACAACTGTAGAGCTGGTGAGTAACTTTTCCTCTGCATTTCGAGCATTAAACATCAAAATGTGGAGTTCAGGATGGTATAATGCAGCACTGTTGCTGGTAAGCACGCAGTGGCTTCTTTTAATACTTACTGAAACTGAAAACCTTTGAAAATTAGTAACTGCAGACATTGTTGATCAAATTAATCCAGTGCATGTACACAAGCACATGGTGGTAAACCCAATGAAAAAGAAGGATGCAATGTGTGGTTGCAGATGCAGGGTCAAAATAAACAAATATAAAAAAAAAAAAAAAAATTAATTAAATTAAAAAAAAAAAATTTATCTTTTTTTTTTTTAAGATTTTTTTTGGTTTATTTACTACTTTTGAGGCATTGCACTGCTATAAGATCATTTTGTTAACTATTTTATGAGCAGTGTGTTTCTATCCAGCTCTGTTAAAACACAGAAAACTGAAAAGAAAATGTGAAACAAATACAATTTTAGCCTGCATTGGAATCTGCTTCAAATGTGATGATCCTTCAAATGGGAGTGAAATTCATCCAGTCTTTTCAGAAACTTGTTTTACTTTCTTGGACCACTTTCGGTAGGTACTAGCCAATGCATGTCAGGAACCACAACTTATCTTCAGAAATACTCTGACCGACCCGTCTAGCCATCGCAGTTTAGTCTCTATTAATGTCAAAGTCATTTACGCCTGCCTATTTTTCCTGCTTCCAAAACATCACCTTCTAGAAGTCAGTGTTCTCTTGCTACCTTATATAACACACCTCGACATGTACTGTTTTATCAGGATAATCAATGTTATCCACTTCACTTCTTAGTGTTTCTAATATTGTGGTGTAAATAAAATTTCCTTTTTCTGCAATGCCTGCAGGATAGATATAATAAATTGTTTGGTGGTTTGTGGGATGGTGGTGGTTTAGTGGTAGGATAATTGCCTATGGACCAAGAGGTCGCAGGTTGGAATCCTACCTCCAGCACCACCACCATTGGGTTCCTGAGCAAGACCCTTAACCCTGAGTTGCTCCAGGGGGACTGTCCTGTAGTCAGGAATTGTAAGTTGCTCTGGATAAGAGCAGGCAGCGGTGGGGCAGCGGTGGCCTAGTGGTTAGGGTGTTAGCCACATGATCTGAGGATCAGGGGTTCGAACCCCTTCCCAATAGGTTGCCCAAAACAGCACCTTGAATATTCAAAATATTCAAGGTGCCGTCCCCGTCACTGCTTCCGCGCTTTCAATAGCTGCCCACTGCTGCATGGTGTTTGAGTGTGCATGGGTTAAAAGCAGAGGTCCAATTTTGTTGTGGTTCACTGTCTGCTGTGCTTTGACCTCGCAATGACATGGTTGTCACTTTCACTTTCATAATAGCGTCTGCTAAATGCCGTAAATGTGACCTGAAAAGACAAAAAAAACAAAAGCTGGGAAAACACCCAAGTTTGCATCTTTTGCAAGCAGGTTCCTTTCACTTCTCATGCTTCAAATAATTTCAGACTGAGACCTGAGACTGGGCATTAATATTTTACTTTTCAAAGAATGTCTGTGATCAGAGTCAAAATATTCTGTTATTTCTCAGACATGTCTCAGTGGTGTAGTTCTTTGGGGGGGAAAAAAGAATTATGTAGACTTGCTGGCACATTGTATACAGTATTATTCTCTGCTGTGACACTGTTATATGCAAGCTGAGGTGTAATATAATATTCATGGCACCCTGCAGTTCCCTGCAAAGTCTTTGCACCATCTGATCTTCTGTATATTTGTCTTTTTCTCCTCTAAGAAATTATTCTGCACAAAATTACATCAGTAGAATTTGCTTTGTTTTGGTAATCCATAGTTTCACCCTATATGAGGGATTCCCAATCCTGACCCCATGTTCTGCATATCTTTGCTTGCTCCCTTCACTGTCAGTTAAAGGTTACTGTTCAAGTACAGTTTTTTTTTTTCCATTTGGGACAAACAGTGTCAAGGTACAACAGCATCCTAAAGGTTCAGTTTCGTACCTTCAGTACGTTTGTAAAGTACAACAGTAAAATAGTAAGCCTGATGTCATTCCACTTTGTAAAATATGCCTGCAGGGGAATATGTTGGATTTGTGTTCACTACTGAAACTGCTTTCTGATGGGGACCAGTGACACACTTTGTCATTTTTTTCACTTTGTCACACACAGTGTCATTTTTTTCTGGGAAGCTACTAGATATGTATGAAAGATGTCACTGATTATGAATCCCTTTTGCAGTCTATCCAGCAGGTTTCTGTCAGATGGTAATTGGTCCTCTTTACTGAGGGAAATACCACATAAAGGTAGAAAACATGGACTTTCCTCTACAAGCTCCAGCTCTCTGTGTTTTACCTAGAATAGACAAAAATGTTCGTGCACAATGCAATTACCATTTTTTACATCTTTTGATATCTGTGGGCTAAACTGAAGGATGAGGTCTGATAGTCAGGGTTTGCCAATGCTAACTGATGATGTGTAAGCTTCCTTTATTTTTTAAACCTCATTGGTCCCGTAACTTCAGTGAAAACCTCAGACGTTAACCTCAGACACCACATATGTGTACAGTTAACTTTAAGTTCCCCCTTGGAACTCAGTCTTACATTGGAACATGATTTATATTAATTGACATAGATCTTTGAATAGCCAAGTCTTCAAAACTAGAATTGGATACCACCTCCATGTGTGCCAGAAGAAAGCCTTTCCCCATTTACCCGCAGACATGAGCAACTAGAACCCAATGATAGAACATTTTGGCAACAATCACCCCAGGCGGGTTTGGCATAAAAAGGACTTCAACCCAAAGTATTTTGATGGATCATTGATGTTTTGGGACTGTTTCCCCTCCAAAGGCCCTGGGAATCTTGTAAGGATGCATGGTATCATGGACTCAATGAAGTATTACAGGATTTTTAATGACAATCAGGCTGCCTCTGCCAAAAAGCTGAATATTAGTCATGGTCTGATCTTCCAGCATGCTGGTAATCATAAAAACATCTCAAAATCCACAAGCAAATTTCTTCTGACATGGCCAACCCATTCTCCTGATCTAAACTTGATTGAAAACTTGTGGTGGTGCTGAAGATCTGAAAAGGAGCGGACAAAATGGAGGACATGGGACTCCTGGAGGACCTGGAAAAATTCAGTTTTGAGGAATTGTGTCAGATTGCTCGGTCTGTATTCTTCAATTTCATGAGCACCATAGAAGGAGGAAAGGGAGATTGTGTATTTCTTTCCTATGTTTAGTTTGAGATCAGACATTAATGGTGGAGCTGATTGTTTGCTTTTTTATAGCTTGGTTTATACATATTGCAGCTTTAAATCAGAGACTGTCATTCCATGGACACTTTCTAAACAGTGAGAACGTCAATATTTTACTACAAAATATTTTGAGAGGAAGAAGAAAAATGTGGAGAGAGTGCATTGTCTTTCACTGTTATCCAACTGGTATTGATCGGGCTGATTCTGAATCTGAAGGAAGCCACATGCCTTCTGTTATAGCTGACCTTGCTTAGATTAAAAGGACCATCTAGGACTGTTCTGAAATGAAATTGCCTGTCCAGAACTCTGCTGTATTGGTCTGTCTCCAAATATTTGTCACAGCACGGCACAAACAACCGTTATACTATTCACAATGGTTTCTTAGAATAAAAATGGCTATTTTACCATTTTATATGAATACCAGCGCATAACCGGATCAATATGTTAAATTATTCTGACTGTAACATTAACACTTACCTTAACACTTACGTTAAGGAAAAATATTCATGTGAATGCCAACTGACAAAGTGATGAAAAGCTTACTTTTGTAGTCTTGTGCAAAGGTTTGGGTACCCAAGGCTAATAACGTGTCATGTTGAATCTCAAAGTGAAAATAAGTCAATTCTCTTCTAAGAACACACAGAAAAAAAATGCCTGGCTTGTACAAAAGTTCTGGCACATTCATAAATAAATGTAAATATTGCAAAAATGTGAATGGTTGTAAATAAACCGAAGATAAATTTTGCACCAGGTTCGCAAGGAAAATGGCACATTTATGTTTGTGTTACCTTCAAATGTCACATAGAGCTACGATTGTGTCATGAGTCAAGGAGCTTTCACTTTTTGTGTGGCTCACCCAGCCATCCACATGACGCATGGTTCATAAGAGCAGGTCATCCTTAACCACTGATCCATAATCCATAGTGCTCACATGGCCATTTTTGAGATGTTCAGTGGTCAACAAGGGTCAGTATAGGCAGTGGTTTGCAGCCTTATTTACAGCAAGCTGTAATGCATTATTTGTGCATAACCACTACTATACTCGCCTATGGACCAGGTTCAAATTCCACCTCCAGCACTACCAAAGTGAGCAAACATCCTTAACTCCTAGTTGCTCCCTGTAGATAGGAATTGTAAGTTGCTCTGGATAAGAGTGTCTGCTAAATGCCCTAAATATAAATAACCAATTACGTTAGTAGAATTAACTTTCAGCAATTTCTCTACAGTAGCTCCTCTGTGGGATCCAATCAGATAAGCTAGCTTTCCAAAGCACATCATTCAGCCTTGAGTGCCCATGACTTTGTCAGTATTTTACTGATTGTCCTTCCTTCGACTAGTTCTGGTGGGTACTAACCCTAGTATACCAGGACCATCCCAAAAGACCTGCTGTTTTGGAGATGCTCTGAACCAGTTGCCTAGCCATTACAGTGTGCCTTGGTCCAAGTCACATCAGCTTCAAGACCTGGCAGCTCACTTTCTGCATTATATAATCTCACCTTGACAGGAGCTATAATAGCACAATTATTATTCATGTCACCTGTTTTAAAATTGAGCCTGATCGGTGTACATAATATTTTTAAGGTATTGTGACCACAGGCTGATGGCATGGGTCTCTCATAATATTATCACAAATTCCCCCAAAAAGAAACTAAAAATAGAAAATGGTATTGGGCCTGAATCATTTAGGTTTTAAGAACAATAAAACAAGAATAGAAGCTTCTCTCCAACCATTGAATTTTCCATTCAAATCTTCTCCAGTTTATGCTTTTTTATGTGGATCTGCATTGTGTTGGAGCAGGTCTGCCATGTAGCTTAGCCTCACTTCATCCCTACACAAGGGTCCCTGCTGCCCAGCTCTGCCCGTCCCGCTCTAATCCTCTGGCTAAGGCACTAGAAGGGCACAGCGTCAGATGTTCTGTCTAAGCTAGTAATCATGTGCTCAGCTGGTTATGTGCTTGTGAAGAGACAAAGCTGTAAGGAGATGTTTGGAAAGTGAGAGTAAACAGATTGCTGAAGGTGATCATTGTGGCTAATGAAATTACTTTTCAGCAGTTTGACCGTTCAAGGTCATGATCACAAACACAAATGTCTTTACTTTTGTAATATAAAAGAGCCTTGAAAAATTTTGTAGGAGATGCTCATCTAATTTTTCATATGACATTGAGTTTGTCCTTCTGCAGCTTGAATATTAGCCTCTGTTCTGGCAAAGCTTTACATTAATGCATAATATTGTGAAGCTTTGATTTCACTCAGCTGCAAGGTTACCAGTGATATCAGGTTAGGATTTTGGATGATTAGCTGTGGATCAAAAAATCTCCTACCAGATATATATATATATATATTTTTTGTACTTTTGGACATATAGCGTGCATGTATTAAAAAAAAAAAAAAGAACTGTGTATGTGTATGTACGGAGGCATGCTGATGTAGTATTTCATAATGATATTAAAAAACAATATTATTTTGATATCTAAAGTGTACAATAAAAGAGAAGCAAAGCAGCATGTTCTGTCCTACTGAATGGACATTCATGTCTAATGTCCACATGGTACAAGCAGGTTGTCCCACATAGCATGCAGGGTCACTTTCACAGGCCACTGACTGCTCAGAAGGGCTGAAGCAATCACAGAACAGCCTCATTCTATATTTCCCCTATAGAGGCTTATGTAGACAAGAGAGTAAAGCTAGGAAATGAAACAACACTTATGCTATATACAGTACTGTGCAAAAGCTTTAGGCAGGTGTGGAAAAAGTGCTGTAAACAAAGAATGCTTTCAGAAATATTAATAAAGATTGTTTATTGTTATCAATTTACAAAATGCAAAGTGAGCGAACAAAAGAAAAATCTAAATCAAATCAATATCTGGTTTTACTACCTTTTGCCTTCAAACCAGCATCAGTTCTTCTGGTCCCCACAGAGCCCTGATCTCCACATCATCCAGTGTGTCTGGATTACATGAAGAGACCGAAGGATGTGAGGAAGCCTGCATCCACAGAAGATCTGTGGTTAGTTCTCCAAGATGTTTGGAACAACATACCAGCCGAGCTCCTTCAAAAACCTTGTGCAAGTGTGCCTAGAAGAACTGATGCTGTTTTGAAGGCAAAGGGTGGTCCCACCAAATATTGATTTGATTTAGATTAATCTTTTTTTCATTCACTGCATTTTGTTGATTGATGAAAATAAATGATTAACACTTCCATTTTCTAAAGCATTCTTTGTTTACAGCATTTTTTCACACCTGCCGAAAACTTTTGCACAGTACTGTATATATAGTAGAGTATAAATGAGCTCATTCAAATTCATTTGGATAATCCACTATTTTAAGACAATCACAGCAGTAGGACCATAGCTGCTTTATTCTTAGCATTACCGGATATATAATTCTATACATAAGTCTTGAGCCGCTCCTCATTTATTCATTTTCTGTCCAGTCTCTATACTGGACCAGTTTCAGACTAGTGCGTCACGGGAAGATCTAAAGAAAGACGTGCTTCTCAGTATATTTGCACATTACTGTAGCTCACATGTTTCACATATCAAAATATAGTGATCAAGCTGGTGCTGTTCATTTTTGGTGGCATCCAAATAATTGTGAGCAGTTTAAATAGCTTTTGCAGCCCTCTAAGAACACATCTAAATTGTTTTTGCTGTTTAAATTGCCATTTTTTTTGCTTCTTAGCTTGCAGTAGCAACAGCATTTGATTTTTGTAATACCCAAGAAGTGCCTTTAAGTCTGTTTTCTTTTACTTACACATATTTAATTGTCTTTTTGACTTACATACTCAGCTGACTCAAGTGTTTGAAACCTAACAGTGGAGGATAAATGTTGCCTGCTGAAATAACTGGGATCAGGCCATTTCAGTGGCAATGCCAGGGTTGGAATGATCCAACTAAAAATATCCAGCTAAGAACGGTCCTGAAGACCTTGAAGAAAGTTGTTTTCTTTTTTAATTCAGGAGTTTTATTATATATATATATATACACACACACACACAAACACACATACATACATACATACATACGTATAATCAATTATCCATCCATTATCTGCCGCTTGTCCCAAACGGGGTCGCGGGGGAGTGCTGGTGTCCAACCCAGCGCACACAGGGCGAGGACGGGGGACGCACCCTGGACAGGTCGCCAGCCCATCGCAGGGAGGAGCGGGACGGGGACGGCACCTCGCTCAAGGGTACCTCAGGGCAACCCATTGGGAAGGGGTTCGAACCCCCGATCCTCTGATCATGTGGCCAACGCCCTAAAGCTTTTTGTTCCACTCCCCTCTTCAAACTTCCAAATAATGTGATTTTTTATATAGATTACTATGTGTCTCATTTGTGCCACAGAGGGCAATGACCTCTAACATGCTTGTAATCTAACAATAAAGCTATTTTTTTTAACATACTTGTTCTGAAGGTCACAAAGCTGAGCTTGGGTCTTATACTCTAGTACTGGCCATTCAGTGTACGTGAGGGGGTTATTTTATGTGCAGCTCTCTTCGTGAGAGAGCAACTTTGCACAGTGAGGTGTGTTCCCTGCTCTGCCGCACCTGACTCAGTTTATCAGGTAATTATCAGCCCCTTATAGATGACTGCAGGTGTATTAAAACACTAAACACTGCACAGCTCTGGTCTTCCCACACTGGAAGTTTTAACACCTTTCCTGTGGGTTAGATCAACGTAACCCCATAGTGAGAAAAATACTAGTGCTCAGCAGTATTTCTGTCACTCATGTTTATTTTTTAATTTGTATATTTTAAGACATGAAATTGTGAAGCAGACACTTTTTAAGGGCAAATGATAAGAGTTACATCATTAGTGTTTAAAAGTACTGGGGATTATGTTTGAGGTCTAGGATTTCTGTTAAATTCAGCAAGCATTCTAATGCATAAGGTGGATTAAACTTGCAGAAATGCATAATTTGCCCTTAATAATGGGCAGCATTGATTAGGATATAGGTTTGTGCATCAAAAACACTAATTTTCATGAATGCTCATTGACATTTTTCAACCTCTCCTTCCTTAAAAAAATTAAGGCTTTTATTGTTACCCTGCTTTGGCTGTCCATTATTTTTGCCTCATTCAAAAAGCAGCCAAGACTGTAAGCTGTTGTCGAACTAGGTTCATACAAGTAAATGCCTCCATATTAAAAACCTTTTGACTTTTTAGTTTTAGAATGAATAGTGTGTTAATGTTATAATAAATATGTCAGTGTGTGTGTGTGACCTCTATTCTGACTGGATGAACTGTAAATGGAAGAGTCCTTTTTCAAAAGGCAGTCCACAATGAGATTCTTTTTATAATGTCAGTGTAAATGGGTGGGGTAAGCTGTTTGGCACATTACATGGATATATATATAAATGCAATGGTTTTCATGACAAGACATGAACATGAACATGAACACTAAGCATGCTTCTTTCCATGTTTGCACTGAATGGACTGGGGATTGAATGTGAGAATTTGAAAAATGTTTTCACAACACATCAGATTTAATTTGTAAAATATGAGGACAATTTGCATTTGCATGGGCCCTTTAGAGAAACATAGAGAACATCTCTATGATCGAGACCAAGTATTAAATATGCTATACATGGCCTCAGCCTTTACTACAGAAGCCTTGAAGCAACCTATGTTTCCTTTTTGGGGTGAACTGTTGTTGCAATTACATAAAATAGTGGGGACACTAAATAAACCTAATTCTAAAATAAATGTATTCTTTTTGCAGTTGTAGAATATTAGTGCTAAATTGGGCTCTTTGGTTTTGATGGAACCTTCCTGTTCCATCAAAACTTCACCATACTTTAATGTAGGACATAAATCGTTAAAATTGCCAGGTTAACTCATCCCCATTGCCAGGTTAACTCATCCCCATTGCCAGGTTAACTCATCCCCATTGCCAGTCTGCTTTACTATCGATATCCAACTTTTTTTTGCTTATATTTTTTCTTTCCTATCCTCTCCATTCCGTTTCTTTCTGTTATAAGAGCAGACATCTTTTCGAACCTCTGGTTTCAGGTCTCTGTCTCACTCTCATACAGGCCCTGCAGCTTGTAAGTCTCAACCTTGTCAAGTAATTTATGCACTCAACTCTGCCATATTTTCCTGATCACTTTCACCTCCTCTCCACAGAAGAGCATTTGAAGACCTTGAGAGCTGCACTTGCTTATTGCAAATCCTTCTTCTTCATCTTTTTCATTCGGCTGCTCCTATTTAGCAGTTGCCACAGCAGATCATCCGTCTCAATTTCTTCCGGTCCTCTGCATCTTCCTGCTTCAAACCAACCACCTGCATGTCACCTCTCACCACATCCATAAACCTCCTCCAGCTTTGTCTCGAAGAGATCTAACCTGAGCTGTCCCTCTAATATATTCATTTCTAATCCTGTCCATCCTCGTCACACCCAACAAAAACCTCAGCATCTTTAACTCTGACACCTCCAGCTCCGCCTCTTGTCTTTTTGTCAGTGCCACCATCTCCAACCCATACAACATAGCCGGTCTCACTTCTGTCCTGTAAACCTTCCCATTTACTCTAGCTGGTACCCGTCCGTCACAAATCACTCCAGCAACTCTTCTCCATCCATTCCAATCATCAGCAAAAATCATTGTCCATGGAGACTCCTGTCTAACATTGTCTGTCAACCTGTCAATTACTATTGCAAACAAGACTAAGTTCAGCACTGATCCTTGATGTAATCCAACCTCTACCTTAATGCATCCATCACTCCCACTGCAGATCTCACTACTGTTACATTGCCATCATACATATCCTGAACTACTCTCACATACACCTGGCTTCCTCATACAAAACCACAACTCCTGTCTAGGCACCGTCATATGCTTTCTCCAAGTCCACAAAGGTACAATGTAACTCCTTATGACCTTCTCTGTACTTCTCCATCAACACCCTCAGAGCAAACATTGCATCTGTAGTACTCTTTCTCAGTATAAAACCATACTGCTGTTCACTAATCCTCACCTCTTTTCTTAACCTCGCTTCCACTACTCTTTCCCATAACTTCATGCAGTGGCTGATCAACTTTATCCCTCTATAGTTACTACAGCTCTGTGCATCACCCTTATTCTTGAAAAATCGGGAACCAGTACACTTCGTCTCCACTCCTCAGGCATCTTCTTACTTGCCAAGATGGTGTTAAACAATCTGGTCAGAAACTCCACTGCCATCTCCCCTAAACACCTCCATGCTTCCACTGGTATGTCATCCGGTCCAACAGCCTTTCCATTCTTCATCCTCTTCCACGCTGCCCTTACTTCCATCTTGCTTATTTGCTGCACTTCCTAGTTCACTATCCTCACTTCATCCAGTCTTCTCTCTTTCTCTCATTTTCTTCATTCATCACCCCCTCAAAATACTCCTTTCATCTGCTCAACACGCTCTGTTCACCTGTGAGTATGTTCCCATTTCTATCTTTAAATGCCCTGACCTGCTGCACATCTTTCCCAGCTCTGTTTCTCTGTCTAGCCTATTGGTAGGTCCTTTTCTCCCTTTTTACTGTCCATCCACTCAAACAATTCACAAAACACCTTATCTTTGGTCTTTGCCACTGCTTTCTTCGCCCTGCGGTTCATCTCCTTGTACACCTGCCTACTTTCTTCATCTCTTTGACTAGCCCACTTCTTTGCCTCCCTCTTCTTCTGTATACACTCCTGTACTTCTCAGTTCCACCACCAGGTTTCCTTATCCTCCTTCTTCCTTCCAGATGTCACATCACTTACATTTCTAGCTGTCTGCCTTATCACTTCTGCAGTAGTTTCCCAGCAAACTTGTAGCTGTTCAATGCCTCCCAGTGCCTGTGTTAACTCCTGCCTGAATTTCACCTTGCAGTCCTCCTTCTTCAACTTCCACCACTTGATCCTTGACTCTACTCTCACTTTCCTCCAGGGTCATCCTACAGACCACCATCCTATGCTGTTTAGCTACACTCTCCCCTGTCACTACTTTGCAGTCTCCGATCTCCTTCAGACTGACCCTCCTGCAAAGGATATAATCCACCTGTGAGCATTGTCCTCCATTCTTATACAGCCATTTCCATCCTTTCTGCATCTTTTCTGCAAAATGTACAACCATCTGACATTCAGCATTCCTCTCCTTGACACCAACATGAGCATTAAAATTTGCACCAATCACCACTCTCTCTCCCCTGGGTACACCCTCTATTACTTCATCTAACAAACTCCAGAATTATTCTTTCTCTTCCATACCAATCAACTTGTGGGGCATAAGCACTAACAACATTCATCATCACACCTTCAACTTCTAACTTCATAATTGGAAAATTGCAAGTCCTTATTAGAATCCCTTTATTTTGCCACCTGCTCATCAGTTTCATTTGCATGTTAGCCTCAAACAGATTAGCCATATGGAGAAAATAATCAATAGGCTTTTGTTGTCACTAATTGCTTGTTGAATGAAGTTTTGATGTTCTCATTCAATACTACCTTGTACAGACGTATTACATGCTTTTGATGCAACTAAAGGCCCAACCCAGTTCTGTTCATTAACACTAGTCATTGTTAATTTAGTGACATCATGTTTAATGGTCAATCATTTGGTCAAGGTGACACTTGAAGAACTAAGAAAAAGTTGGTTAGAAATAGATTTACATAAAATGAAATAGTTAATTAACTACCACACTGAGTTTGTGATCTTAAATGTCCTGAATATGAATTTAAATGAGTTTTCCCATTTAATCTTTAAATGTCACAATTTGTTAGTAAACATATTAAGTGAATGAAGGAGCCTTTATGAGTGCATTTGTGTGTGTGTCTGTGTGAGAGAGAGATTCACCACATACAGGACGGTTTTCACTGCAACCTCACACAGCACCTCCAGAGTTCCCTAACGAGCTCCTCTCCAAAACAGTGAAGAGTGCCTTATTAGTGAATCGGCAGTTGTGGTTCATGGGTAGAACTAAAACCAGCTGGGAAAGTTCCAGCAGGTACTGAATGTTTAGTTTAAAAGTTGTAGAGAGTAGAAAAAGTAACTGGAGCTTCAAATATATTTTTTATATAATATATATATATATATATATATAAATAAAACACATTTCTGAAAAATTAATGGAGTGCACATTTTCTTTATAATTTAGCATGAAATTAGTATAGCCATGGGAAAACTTCACAAAGCCACTTTAACAAAAATTGCATGGACAAGTAAGACAGAAGCCAATCTCAGGGCAAAAGATGAAGAAAAACCCTAGATAGGCTCCCAGAGCAAGTAAATTAATCCAAGTAAAACAATGTTAAATGACTGAAATGTAATTTAAGCCAAATGACAGCATAGTTGCTACTTGACAGACTATTGTGGAAAGCTGGTTCTAAAGCAGGATGCAGTAGCTTGCCAGCTCCCAGATGGCCAGCAACGATTTATACCCTCACAGAGCTGAAACTATTAAAATCGTCTTTTTGTGGGGCAGCGGTGGCCTTAACGTTTCAACTAATGTGTCTTGTTCAGTGGTCGTCAGGTTTCAGCCTTCTTTAACTTCCACGGTTAAAGAGGAGGCCACGTCTCTGAGCACTGAACACGTTGTGATTTTGGACACTGCAGGTAGGTTCAGTTCTGGAATATGACAGTACTGGAGGATCATGGGTTCCTTCTAGCTTCAGAAATTGATTCTTTTCAAATCTTTGGCAGTTCATTTGCGTCTTTCTTTCTCAACACGTTTCTTATGATCCTGTTGAATGTTTGCAAGAAAATATTTGATGGGTCTGTGATCACACCTCAATATCTTAGCATTATCAAGAGTGCTGCCTAATAATTCTGCACACCTTGATATAGAGTGCAGATCTCCTTGAGCCACACCCTCCCTCGTTACACAAACACACATCACCTGATCTGCTTCAATCCAATTAGCATCCAAGTTTATACAGCCTGGAGCATAAAAATGACAATATATTCAAAATAGTCGCTTGCCTAATAATTATGCACACAGTGTATGTAATTATGTTCAGTTTCGCTAGGATTTTACTTTTAGTTATAAAATGAGTATTGTATGCAATTGTATGTGGGTGAAGCTAAAAAAAAACTTAGTTCACCCAGGAAAAACACAGGTTTTTTTGTGTTGTTTTTTAGCAACTAAAAAAAAAGGTTGGTGTGTTTAGAATTATTGGTCAAGTCAAATTTATGTTCACCCCATCATGCTTGAGCAAAACACACACACACACACATACACACACGCCAAGTTTTTCACATTTCGTCATCATCAGATCATGAAGGTCCAAGAAACACAATCTACATAAAGTAAACAAACACTTGGTTTCTGGTCATGTCACTGTCTCTCTTCATTTTACTCTCCGACTCCTCTCGCTCTCCCTGTATTTCTTCATCTGTTTTTATTATACTTGATTTCTTGTTGTTGGCCATCTGTCTCTCATTATAATCTCCTTAAAGGTCATCATTGTCTGAGTTTAAGGTCATTGGTATTAAATTAAGACCTTCTTGCAAATAGACACACACTTCATATCCTGAATATGGTTGAAGGATAATTTCCTGGCCTCCTATCTTCTTAATCCTTTGCAGCTTAGTTATTTTAATCTCTTCACTAGTACTACATAAACTGTGCAAGCAGCATAACGGCATGATAATAAACAATGGGCCTGCATGCTAATTTACTAGAGCTCCTCTCAAATCCAACATCCTCTGATTGAGATTGTAAGAGAATTTGGCAAAACGAGGACCAGAGGGGAATGGATGCTTTGAATTTGTATTCCTGACATTAAGGGCATCTTGTTTAGAGATTAAATTCTGCAGGAAAATGTAGTTTGATTCCGACATAACCTTAAGTGTGTGTGTGAGAGAGTTTTTAAATAGGAGTCAAGAAATCCTAGACTGTGGATGGACCTTAAGCTCACAGGCCAGTTTTCTAGGTATTGTAATCACTCCCTGTTCATTCCATAAGGGAAAAAATGGACTTTTAATGACCACAGCTTGGAAGTCAGGGTTCTCAGTGGATCTGTATTAATGTCCCCTGCCCTGGGTTGTGCTGCTCATCTCTCCAGTAGACAAGCAAGCTCCTCAGTCAGTAAAGCACTATTCCTCATTTAATCCTGAAGGACAAATGGGACTTTGAATGACCGCTGCACAGAATGTAACCATCCAGCTGGATTCTGTATACATGTCTGCTGCACAGGGTTGTGCCTTTCCTTGGATATTAAGCAACTTGTTGTAGCCTCACTCTAACAATTAAACCTCAATTCCCTGTTCATTCCTAAGTGATACGTTCAGACTTTTAAACACTCAGAAACTGACTGACTATCTGAAGTATACAAACTTGTATACAATTTGTGTTCAATTAAGACACACGGGTCAAGAGTTTGTCTAGGAGGAGATGCAGTGTTCTAAAAATTAGTGGAAAACTTTTCCAAGGACAAGTGTAGAGGTCAGCTCCATATCAATGCCCACACTTTTGTAATGAGATGTTCAGCAAGCACATTTGAATGAGTGTCCACAGATTTTCATGGTGTCTTAATCAAATTTTTTAATCTCGTTGAACAGTACCATGCTGTGGGTTTCAGGAAGCAGGATAAAGAAACGTTGCAATAAAAACGACACTTATATTCGTGTACTGATAACCTGAAGTCATATTTAAGTGTGACTGGCCATGTTTTTCACAACTAAATTTAGAGTTTAAATCCAACAAAGTAGCATCTGGAAATCTGGAAATATATGGTAACTTTACAGAAAATACTATAATAAACGTTATTATAATACCTTAAAGGGGCAGCGGTGGCCAAGTGGTTAGGGAGTTGCCCCGCATCGGAAGATTGTCGGTTCGATTCCCTCACAAGTAGGTTGCCCTGAGGTACCCCTGAGCAAGGTACCGTCCCCGTCACTGCTCCCCGGGCGCTTTCAATAGCTGCCCACTGCTGCACGGTGTTTGTGTGCATGGGTTAAAAGCAGTGGTCCAATTTCGTTGTGGTTCACGCTTGCTGTGCAGTGACCTCGCAATGACAAGGGTTGTCACTTTCACTTTTAAAGTAAAAGCTTTTCTTGAAGTTAATTCAGGCCACTACTGTTAGTCATTATGAACATTTTATCAAAGTAAAGGGTAGATGCTGTTTTTAAAATATAAATTACTTGGAAGGGCTTAGTATAGTTGGCTAAGAATGGAATGGTTAAAAAAAAAGGAGAAAAAAAAAAACTTTACGGGGTTGTCACTGATGTGGCATCTTAAAGGGTATGCCTTCAGTACCTTCAGGCAAGTTCAGGGAAATACAACACGATTCAATTTTTTTTGATAGACTGACTTCATGCATCCTGTTGTGGCAACATTAGGCTATGAAAAGGTTGAAAGTGGCCCTTTCTCTAGGACGAAACCTTATTTAAGGTATCCACAACTGGATCTTAAGGACCATGTTGATCCTTTGAAGGCAATGAGGAAACTGTATTTTATTGAGGAATGAGAAATGATTACAAAAACCCTTTCAATTAAAAGCTTGAAATTATGCTTCTTTAAAATTTACAAAAAGGTACTTCACACTTGCACACAAGACTAGTTCTTAGTTATTGCTCCATGAACCACTACAAGAACATGTGCTGGCAGCTTATGAAAATGAATTTGATCAAGGGTAAAGCTGTAGGCTGCTGACACTGAAAAATTGTCTTTGTTGTGTCAAAGAAGGCAGTAATATAAAACCACCACCAACACTGGCCCTTATTTGTTTTTGAGAGGGAGTTGGCAAGAAATTGGTATCAGCTTCTCGCATCGCTCTTTCTGATGCTGGAAGATGCGTTGGGGGAGAACTGCACAGAGTTGCTGTGGGGCAGAGACAGTTTTGGATGATGGTTAAAGATGGAGATTTCATTTGAAAACAATTCCAGTCAGCAATGATTTCATTTCCTTTACATGGCGCATTAAAGTCAGTGCACTTTGGTTTTAAAAGCCCAGCTTGGCCATTAATATCACTTTTGTTTGCTTGCTTACAGCTAGAAAGGGGGCTATAGGAAGCCTTTGAGCTGTATATGTATACTAGCTCCGGTAAATAACCTCAAGAGAGAACAGACTCTCATGAGAACTCACTGACTGTCTGCCCTCACACTCAAGGGATAATGGAAAAAGTCTATGCATGTGCAAAAAAAAAAAAAAGTGCTATTAGACCCTTAAGCAGAGAAACACACTTAATCTGTTAGCCTTGTTTCCTACTTTCGTAACCTCTCTTGTTTTGCACTTGGGGATTAAACAGGAAAACCAATCACACTCTTTCCAACCCTTAAACGCGCCAATAATTTGACTTCATGTAAACTCCCTTCAGAGTTACAGCAACAATCCAGTGTGTATAGGCAGCTGTATGCACCCCTGGGCAAATTACATGTCTTGTTAATTTTCTAATTAAAAAATAAGTACACATTCTATTATTTGTGCACTAAAATTAGCAGCTAACCTGCCACATATAATTTACTTCTAGTAGAGGGCGTGTTCACACATTTGTATATGAGTGTATACTCAATACTTCTTGTTACTTGCTCAGTAACAATCTTCCAGAGATGGGAAATAACAAAAAAATATGAACTGCAGGGGGCACTCTTTCCTATTATTAAGGCTGACACTGCCATGGTGCACAACAGTGACTGGATGCAGATGAGTATCCATCCAACGAGACAGGACTTTTGATTATATCATAGCTTGTATTGCATTGGGATTTTTGGTAACAGGCATCTGAAGAGTCCACTTCAACACAGGCTTTGCCAAAGAGCACCCCTTTGGAACTGCAAAGGAAAAGTGGGATGCTCGTGGTGCCTTGTTCCTCGCAGTAACATGCATGTGAAGAGCATTAGACCATTGGTTCTTGCTGGTTATTAGAGGAAACAGGGGTGCTTCATAAATGGACGGTTCAGTCTCAATACATCATCCCACTAAGGGCATATGGATAAACAAAAAAGATATTTCCTATTTCAGGTTTAGTACTTTTCCTCTTTTCTAGGATTGGCTTGAGTGAAGTATTCACCATTAGGTAGACTATGGTTCAAATACTGTTGACCCATGATGACATATCAGTAGGCTTTTTCCTGGATTATTTGTGTATCTGTAAACAGACTGAAAATTTAGCCCAACAGTGCTTGACAGCACTGATGGTGACACGAGTCATTTCCCAGGTCACAACCTCCAGGATAAAGCTGCAAGGGCATCCAGAGGCATCAGCATCCAATTCCAAGATGTGCACAAACAAGTTTTGGGCAAGCATTAAAATGAACACCAACACTGTCTGAGGTGGTCCTCCCCACTATCTACAGAGTCAATTGCCCTGTGTAAATTACCCTAGCAACAAGGAAGAAGGTGAACGTAATT
Organism: Hepsetus odoe; assembly: GCA_017165825.1. Taxonomy (NCBI): domain Eukaryota; kingdom Metazoa; phylum Chordata; class Actinopteri; order Characiformes; family Hepsetidae; genus Hepsetus; species Hepsetus odoe. The sequence goes on along the minus strand of CM029373.1, from coordinate 5,484,570 downwards.
TAAAATAATTATAATTCTTTCTTAATGATTGTCATGGTTTGTGGCACTCTGCCCTGACTGGGCACACCTGTTGCCTCGTTAGGATGTCAGGTGTGCCTTATTGGCTCAATGGTATACAGACCCCAATGAGTCAGATCAGAGCGTCTGCCATTCTGGATTCCACATTGGGTGACTGTTTTTAAGGAACATGTTAAGTTCAGGGTTTGTGTGAGTGGACGTTTATGTTCATGTTTAATAAAGCTCTGTTGCAGACTCCCGGCTCCGCATTTATGTCCAGTGAAACCCACCTAGCCATTACAATAATCATTTAAAATCTACCAGTCAGTTTGTTCTCTATGATGTGGTTATTCAGTGATACTTGTGAGTCAATGCATGGTCATAGAATGAAAAAGTGAGTATGTAAGTAAACTCCTCCTAAAATTTTAATTGTACATAATTGTAAATGTAATTAAAGTAGGTTTATAGGGGACTACAGTACTTATCCATCTTAATATCTGTAAGATATTGTCTTTTCTTCATACTGAACAGACTAAATTACAGAAATAGGAGGCTGCCTAAAGATATATGAAACTAAAAAACAATTCTCTGAAAAAGGAACCGGAACTGGACTGAAAATGAGAGCCAACAACTTTGTCTTTCAGTAAGAAATATAACTCAAAAATACATCAAAAATACAAAAGACATCTGCCTCTGTAAGCAAAGTATGAAAAATTGGGGGTTAGATCAAGACTTTTGCACAGGACCGTGTACCACTGATGCAGAACAGGTTTACATACGTTACATTAGCCTGGAGTTGGGGTACATTTGTAAAAAAAAAATGTAAGATGAGCACGAGGCCTTTTTGTCAAACAGAAATATGCGCACCGCCATTGGGAAAGAGTTAGGTCAGCAAAATCTGACGCTAAAGTAAATACCACCAACAGTGTTATGCTAAATTGGGCCATCTGTGTCTTGGCCCTAGTTTGAAATGTAAATAATGCTACAGCAACACAGCTGTAGAAAAACATAATTTTCACTAATTGCAAATTTACCATCACACATTTTAAGTGGTTTAGTTGATCTTAATTATCATGGCCATGAAAACAGAATACATTTCACAAGTGCTGAGGCTGAATTTAAAGTTGCTGTATAATTGATGGTATAACACAGTGCATAGGAACCTGCACAGAAATCAGATAATCTAAAAACATTAGCATCCCTCTAGTTCTCCTTCAGATAAAACAAAGTAAAAAAGTAGCTTGAGTCAGTGAGTTTTGTTGGTTTGCTTTTGTTGATTCTCATTTGGCTGAGCATGACATTATATCTGCTTTTTTCTCCAATCCCCCAGGACTGCAATAGATTTTGCCTGGACAAGAAAAGCTCTACTTACATCAGATACTCTCTGTTTGTTATTTTTGAGGACCTTCATGTTCTGCTGTTGTGGCTAATTAAAGCTGTATGACCAAGACACTGCACTATTATGCTTTTTCTATGGGAATTATAGTGTCCTGTGATGAGGATACTGCCTAATATTAAAACCTCTTAACAGCTGAAAATGTTAGGATGATTACAGATTGAGAAAAGGACTCCTGTCATTTCTACAGCAATGAGGCTTCTGCCATCAAATGAAATAAAAGAGCTTTCACAAATGTGGTCGTTTGAGAATTAGAGGTGCAATGACTAAAAGCAGGCTAAATTAATCAAGCTTCACTTATGCCTACATGTCTAGGCTGCTTGCCAGCATGACCATCTAAGTGAGGGGATGTGGCATGTACAAGCCATTTCACCAAAAAGGAAAATGAGACTAAAGCCCAACAGTTGTCACAGTTGTCTAAAGGATTCAACTGGAATGTTGGGTTCTGCTAAGGTCAAGCTTTCTGGCTGGGATGTTTCTTCAGCGGGTTCAGCTGCTGAAAGAGTTTTCTGTCAAAAAGTGACTTTACAAAATTTGAAACTCTTAAATAGGTCAGGGTATGCACATACAAACTTCCACACATCCTTACTTTGAGCCCAAACACTATTCGATGGGAAATGAGCAAAGAGGACAGGGTGTGCTGTCTGCATTTTCTTCGTTAAAGGACAATGGAGAGCAAGGAAAGTGAAAAGTGCAATAACTTCAGAAGGTCATGCAATATGCAGTCTTCATTTGGACTTCCGGTTCTACTGTCAAGTGTACTGTTCCAGGATCTCAGATATGATTTCACTGGTCCTCCACTCCCGAACCTGCCTTACACTTTTCTTTCCCAGAGAACCAGTTTCTACATTTAGAACCTTTCATTCTAAAGCGTGTATTTTTTAGTATATCTTGTTCTCCTACCCCGGCGAGTGTGTGCATTTAGATCTTCTTCTCCAAAACCTTTTTATATATAAATTGGCATATTGGTACGCTAATCAAAAACCTCTCTTAGAATATGAAATCATGGTCCTTTTCCTCCAAAACCTCCCATATAATATGTCATATAAATGGTCTTTAGTCTATAATCCTATAGTCTTTAAAACCTATAGTAAAAACTGGTCCTTTGCCCTCTACTCCAAAACCTATGCTAGAAAATTGTATTAAACTGATCTTCTGTGGTAGAGATGCTGATATGTATGAGCGATGAGGAGTTCGTAGCTTTGAGGCAAGCTTCCCACTTACCTTCCAGGGACAGACTGGGTGTCCTCAGTTGCACTCATGGAGGCCAGGGGGGTGTCCAAGACAAAGCAGTGGCAGCCACACTCCAACAGGAGAGAGGAGAAGAGGAGAGAGGGAGAATGAGTCCGCCAGTGGAGAAAAGCAGCCGACGCACTGGAGTGAGGAGACTGGGGGAGCGCACAGAAGCTGAGCATTTGACACACACACATGCACTCGTAGATGGAGAAATGTGTGTATTGGGACTCACACACACAATGCCATTGCAGCTCCGCCAGGCGTCTGTGAGAACGGACACAGAAATAAATGCATACTCACAAAAGCATGATACAGATTATTACTTTTTTTTTTTTTTTTTCAGTTTCCTGTCTCACTCTCTAAGTACTGTGGTTGAATGATCTTTTCTTTCGTTCAGAATACATCAGTTACCCTATGCAAAAAAGGCATCGTTTTGGTGAAGCTGCAAGCCATTTTCAACAAGACATGATGTATGATCTTTCAGAAGGATGACACTGCTTGGTATAACAGGTGTCATGAGCATTCCTGACAGTTGCTCGTAGCATCCATCCTGGCACCTCTATTCAGACTGACATATGTCATGTCAGTAACTAGGTTTTACTGTCTTGGGTCAAAGCAATTGGCAGCACTCTCATTCCAAAGGAAAAAGGTCTCTCTCTTCTCGAATCAGATTACCAGCTCCCAAATCATTTTCTTTTTTGTTCACATGCTCTCCACTATGCCAAAAGGTATGAATGGAGCTGAAAAATATTTGAAGGAAAAAGGCATTTTGCAAAATGTTTGGTTAGCAATCAATATTGTGACAGAGTCCAAAATGTACTATTCAAAAACATATAATTACCAGGCACTATTCAACAACACCAGAGCTGCTGAGGCCAGGAACATGTTTCACACCAGTAAGTGGATGAAATTATGGTTTTGTATGTGGTTGAATTCTAAAATATGTCACAGTGCATTTCACAGCACTGCTCATATTGAAGTTGTATTTTGCTTACTGGAGCAAAGGACACTCCCGACAGCCAAACCTGGCAAGGCTGTTTTCAAAAACTCGGGCATTTTCTTCCAGTTAACTGTCATCGTGGACCACAACCTGTCAGCATGTTGGCGCTGTTGGAATTACAGATAAATTTTGCTTAATTTCATTTGTTTTTAGCCTCATGTTTCAGTTTCAGCGTTGATTTGAGCATATTCTGCACATAAGTTATGTATGAAATCAGCAACAGTGCAATGCAATGACCAGAGTCCTAAGTCTGTTAACATGTAACACAAGCTTTAGTGTAAGACGCAGACGTGATTTCCAGTCTCTGGCATCGTTGGCTATGACAACCAGCAGCTACGTAGACCCCTTGAAGTCAAACAGGAGGTAGAATCTGCTCTTAGATTCTGAGGTTTGCCTTTCTGGATGGTGGCAGAGATTCCCTCAAGGGAATAAGAAGCTTGAGACTGCCTTTGATTTTCTGGAATCTGATTGCAAGAATGATTACTTCTACAGAGGAACAGCACAGCCAGGCAGGAAAAATGAACAAATGAAATGGTGAAATATCTTGATGGTCAAAGTCCACAGCAGCAATTGGCAAGCTGGACACAGCAAAACAATACTGGCATCAGGTCCAAACTTCCCAAAATGAAAGGTGTGAAGACTCAAGGTGTGTGTGTGTGTATATATATATATATATATATATATATATATATATATATATATATATATATATATATATATAGAGAGAGAGAGAGAGAGAGAGAGAGAGAGAGAGAGAGAGAGAGAGAGAGAGAGAGAGAGAGAGAGAGAGAGAGAGAGAGAGCCTTCAAGATGTTTTGCTTATGCAACATATATTTGTTCATATAGTTTGTTTATAACTCTGTTTGAGGTGTCTGAGGATACATTATTTACTGCCAACAGAGCAAATGGCTATATTAAACATAAGCAAAATAATATGGCACAACCTGAGAGGCAGAAACGTTATTACACACCTGAGAAGCAACACACAAATTATTGCACATTGGAGTTATTATTATTATTTTGTTTATTCATTTTCCCCCACACTTTTTCAGAACAATGTAATAATGCTGCTCATTAGACTGCTACTCTGTACAGTCTAATCACAATACTGCTGCTCTGTTTATACTCTGTTTATCAAAACTGCTGCTCTGCCTGATTATCTGTCCCTCACATATTCATGATCACACTGCCTGTCTCTGTCGGATGATTGTCCTGTCTGTCTGGTTGAAAGGACAATAAAAAGCCTACATGACTACAGTCAAAAAATAGAGACACAGTAAGGGAGAGAACGAGAACAGTTTATAGGCTTCTTTTTCTTCTTTCTGCTGCTCCCATTAGGTTTCATCCCAACAAATCAACTGTCTCCATTTCTCCCTGTCTTCTGCATCTTCCTCCTTCAAACCAACCGCCACATGTCCTCTCTCACAATATCCATGAACCTTCTCTTTTCCTCTTTCCTGGCAGCTTCATCTTTAACATCCTTTTCCCGATATAATCCTCGTCTCTCCCCTGGACATGTCCAAACCAATGCAACCTTGCTTCTCTAACTTTGTTTCCAAAATGTCCAACCTCAGCTGTCCCTCTAACATACATTTCTAATCCTGTTCATCCTTGCCACACCCAACCAAAATCTTAGCATCTTTAACTCCAGCTCTACTGCCTGTCTTTGTCAGCGTTACTGTCTGCAACCTGTATAGCAAATCTGGTCTCATTAACATCCTGTAAACCTTCCCTTTCATTCTTGCTGGTACTTGTTGGTCACAGATCACTCCTGTCACTCTTCTCCACCCATTCCAACCTGCCTGAACTCACTTCCTTACCTCTCTTCTACACTGCATGTTACTCTGAAATTTTAGATCCCAAGTATTTATGGTGCAGCGGTGGCCTAGTGGTTAGGGAGTTGGCCCCGGATCGGAAGATTGTGGGTTCGATTCCCTCCTCAGTGGGTTGCCCTGAGGTACCCTTGAGCAAGGTACCGTCCCCGTCACTGTTCCCCGGGCGCTTTCAATAGCTGCCCACTGCTGCACGTGTGTGTGTATGGGTTAAATGCAGAGGTCCAATTTCGTTGTGGTTCATGGTGTGCAGTGCTGTGACCTCGCAATGACAAGGGTTGTCACTTTCACTTTCACTTTAAGCTCCTCCACCTTTAAACTCCTGTCACCTCTATTCCTCTACTCCTAACCAATCCATTGTTCTCCCTTTCATTCACACTCATGTATTCTGTCTATGTCCTACTCACTTTCATTCCTCTCCTACAGCTACAGCATATTTCCATCTCTCCAGGTTCTCCTCAAGTTGCTCCCTACTCTCGCTACATAATATCATCAGCAAACATCGCTGTCCATGGGGACTCCTGCCTAACCTCATCCATCAATGTGTCCATTACTACTGCAAACAAGAATGGGCTCAACACTGATCCTTGATGTAATCCCACCTCTACTTTAACTGCATCTGTCACTTCTACTGCAGACCTCACGACAGTCACACTGCCATTATACCTATATTGAAACACTTAGATACTTCTCCGCCACTCCTGACTTGCTCATACAAAACCACAACTCCTCTTTAAGTGCCATGTCATATGCTTTCTCCAAGTCCACAAAGGCACAATTCAGCTCCTTCTGACTTTCTTGGTCAACTTTACAACTCTGTGCATCTCCCTTATTCTTGAAAATCAGTACCAGTACACGTTGTCTCCATTCCTCAGGCATCCTCTCACTTTCCAAGATTGTGTTAAACAATGTGGTTAGAAACTCAACTGTCATCTCCCCTAAACACCTCCATGTTTCCACTGATGTATCATCTGGACCAACAGCCTTTCCATTCTTCATCCTCTTCCTTGCTGCTCTTACTTCCATCTTGCTTATTTGCTGCACTTCATGGTTCATTGTCTTCACATCATCCATTCTTCTCTCTCTCTCATTCTCTTCATTCATGAGCTCCTCAAAATATTCTTTCCATCTGCTCAATATGCTCTGCTCACTTGTGAATATGTTTCCATTTCTATCCTTTATTGCCCTGACTAGCTGCACATCTTTCCCAGCTCTGTCTCTCTGTCTAGCTAATAGGTCTGTTTCTCCCTCGTTACTTTCAAACCTCTCACACTGCTTTCTTCATCCTTCATGGCGGTTGTTCAACCAGGCCATGACCAATCTGGTATGGAAACCTCTCTTTGTCCACATATTGATCTGACAAAAGTTTTACACCGGATGCCCTTCCTGACATAACCATCCCCATTTATCCATACTTGGGACCGGCGCGAAAAAAACACTGGCTTGTGCTTTCCTAGTGGCGGAGTTCATCCCTAGTGACTGTTAGAGAGAACAGCTTATTGTGTGGGTGAGTAATGGTGTGAGTAGTCTAATGGCTGTAGGGAGGAATGATTTTCTGGGGTGTTCAATGGAGCAATTTATGGTGTTCAGTCTACAGCCTCGAAAAACACTACATCCAACCATAACACTGTGAAGTGGGTCATCAGCACTTTCAATTATAGACTAAAGTCTAGCCAAAATTCTCATATCTACCATAGTGCCCAGGGAGTCAAAAATCTCACTTACTTAAAAAGATCCAGCTTTCTGGATTAGTGTCTTGGCATCTGTCCCCTTCATGGAGTAGTAGGAGAAGAGGAGCTTCTCTGTTTCAGACACAGCCTTCCAGCCACACAGGGCAGGGCTCTTCTTGCAGGTAAGGTAGCATCTTAGTGGTACTGAAGGCACTTGAGAAATTAAACAAAAAACCTCCTGGCTTGTCTAGTTGGCTGTAGGCCCAGTGCAACATGTAGATGATCAATTGCTCTTGTACCACAGGTCATGCAATTTTCAGGGCATGGTCTAGGGATTAGAGATTAGGTCCCTTAATCAGAAGTCCAGGACATTTATCTTACCCTAAAGTAGCCTTGAGCAAGGTACCGTCCCCAGCACTGTTCCTGGATGCTGGATATCCCTTCCTACCAAATGCAGAGAATGCACTTTAATTGTGGTTCATGTGCTGTGCAGTGCTCACAATGACAAATAATCATTTTCACTTTGCACATTTTCCTAATTATAGAGAACAACCAGAGGATGAGGGTCTTGCTCGGGACCGCCAGTTATAGAGAGGATGGACTGATGGTTGGATAGATGACTACAGCCTGTTCTACCTCCAGAACAGCAGACGTTACTTTGTTCATGTGATTTTTCAACTATTTGTCTCCATCTAGTGTTTCTAAGTGGTACTGCAACAAAGGCTTCCTCTTTTTACCTCTTTAGGAGGGAAAAAGTTAGAAGTAATTAAGACAAACCTTTTTAAGTGCTGCACACATTATATTTGATTAGTAGTGCGTTTAAAACACCGTTGATCTTGACGTTAAACTCCCCAGAGCATGTTTAAGGAGTCGGACTGCTCTGCCAGCCCTTTTGTTTACCTGGGCACGTTGAGCAGTTTGCTGGCTCAGCTGAAAACACTCGCCACACCTGGAAAGAACAACCCCGTCCAAGGGGTCGAGAAAGAGAAACCTTCCCTCAGGAGCGAGTCCCGCCCGAGACGGGACATGAGTTCGGGAGTGTTTTGGGGAGCACGCATGTGTGAAAGTGTGTGAAAGGGCTGTTTCCTGGCCGCAGAAAGCCCTGAGAGGATGGAGTCCGGTGGTGGAAGACCACAGAGTCTTGGCTCGGTCTTCAGGTCGTGTGATGCTCATCATTCGGGACGGATAGAGAAGAGCGAGTTCTTCACTCTCTGCTCAGAGCTGCACATGCGCTCGGAGGAGGCAGATGTGATCTTCAGAAGATTGGACACGGACCGGGACGGAGCCATAAACCTGGACGAGTTCGTTGAGGGCTTCCGAGCGGCGGAGAGCTTCCTGAAACGGAGAGAAGAAGGAGAAGAAGGAGAAGAAGAGGGAGGAATGGGAGAACAGAGCAAAGGGACAGAGGCCTGCTCTCTGGCCTGGGAAGACTTCAGGTCCAGGCTTGGCGAGCAGGAGAAGTTCATCCCGCGGTAAGCAGGTGTTCAGGGGAGCTGGTTTAAGTCAGACTAAAGATTAATCTGTGACCCAAGCCTAATTAAAACCAACTTCTCGAAGCAAAACTGTTTCATGTCTTCCTCAACTCTTAAGATCTGAAGTTTGTCAATTGTATCCTGTATTGGCACCTACATTACTATAATAATAATAATAATACATATTATTATTAATGTCCATTAATATTAATTATGTTCTGTTTTGGGATCTTTATTATTGTTTTTGTTGTTATGTTATTATATACTCTTTTCATATCTAAAATAAAATGAGAATGTGACTACGATGGCAAGAAAAGTGTGGAAATAGACTATAAACCCATCAAAGCGTGTTTAAGTCGTTTAGTTCCACTTTCAGTAATGTGAAGGTTATTAAAGGTTCAAAAGAGATATTGTGACACTTTACAAAATGTTCATGAGCGATATATTTTAGGAGATATAAATATCCAAAGCAGTAAGAGAGCAGAGATCCGTTTGGGAGCTTTTTATCTTACTCGATTAGAAAAGAAAGTGAGAAAGAGAAGAAACGATGAACTTCATTTATCTGGATCCGAAAAAAGTGGTAATTTACCTCAAATTTTCCTTTAAATGTTTGTAGATTAGGTTAAGTTCATAGTCAGTGTTGAATGTACCAGCAGTTATTTATAATAGTTAACATTATTTTCCAAAATTAATGCACAAATATATCAATAACATTCAAATAAAGAGCAGTTTGCACCTTTTTTGATTAAATTAATAAACAAAGAATAAATAACAAACGAACACATGCATACATTTGTAGGGTTTGTTCTTATCAAAAAGGTGTAGGTTAAAGCATTTGCTTTTTCAAAAAAATCTATAATTTAAATAGGCAATCCATTTTCTGCTGTTATTATAGGCAATACAGGCCCAAAAACAAATCAGAAGCACAAAAGTACCAAACATTTCTTTTTAAACATCACATTTTCAACATTTTTACTTTTGCAGAATGAACAACAATTATTCTTTGTCAAAATTATTCCACAGTTGTATCCCTTTGATTGCTAAACACATTCCCTCTGCAGTGTAAAGATCAACTGGGTCATTTCAAGTATTTAGGTTTATAAAATTGGTTCAAAGTAATCAGATTCCTTTTCAATTCTCAAAGCTTTCTGAACTGGATCAGTGTTAGGTTTCCTTCGCACAGGAACTGATGTAAATAACAGCATTTAAAAAGCAGAATGGCAGCTTTGAAAGAGCACAGCATGTGATTGCATATATAACATGTCGTGTTTTGTTGATGATCTGAGTGAAAGTGGCGTTTTTAAAAATTAGAGATGATCATTGGACATAAGCGTCAGTTTTGAATTCAACTGCGGTGCCTTTTTTAAATTAAAGACTCGTGTGATCACTTTTCCAGAGTAATGGACGTTCACGTATAAATAAAACACCTCCACACCTCTGTACATCAAGTGTGTACATGGAAACTAAACTGCAGAAACAACCCTTTTTGCAGTTCATAGCATTTGTTATTTTGCATTTGGGGCAGCGGTGGCCTAGTGGTTAGGGCGTTAGCCACATGATCGGAGGATCAGGGGTTCGAACCCCTTCCCAAAAGGTTGCCCCTGAGGTACCCTTGAGCAAGGTGCCATCCCCATCACTGCTCCACGGGCGCTTTCAATAGCTGCCCACTGCTGCATGGTGTTTGAGTGTGCATGGGTTAAAAGCAGAGGTCCAATTTCATTGTGGTTCATTGTCTGCTGTGCATTGACCTCGCAATGACAAGGGTTGTCATGAAAAAAAAATTTGTAATGTCACAAGAGTAACACATTTACATACCATTACAAAAACCCATTTAAACTGAAGGGGTGCTCAGAGCAGCCAATCAGAAAAGAGAGCAATTCAGCGTATCAATCACATTTACAGAAACAAGTTTATTCACTATAGGGGACAAACTCTGGTTGGAAAAATGTTAAAGTAGAGATAAATGGTAAGGAAATTTGATATTTTTGACTCAAAAACAGCCAAGCAGTGTCTTTAATGGTGGAAAATTGGCCAGAATAAATGACAATGGTTGGATTACACCAATGATCATCGACACCCAATAAACTCACCTGCAGCTGTTTGTTCACACTGTCAAAAAGTCCTTGATTAGAAGCTCATTTACATATTGCAAATCAGTATTACAGAGATCATTATTGCCATGACGATAACTTGCCAGTATATTTTACGCTGCCTAATGAAAGTGAAAGTGACAACCCTTGTCATTGCGAGGTCACAGCACAGCAGACAGTGAACCACAACGAAATTGGACCTCTGCATTTAACCCATGCACACTCAAACCCGTGCAGCAGTGGGCAGCTATTGAAAGCGCCCGGGGAGCAGTGACGGGGACAGTACCTTGCTCAAGGGTACCTCAGGGCAACCTATTGGGAAGGGGTTCGAACCCCCGATCATAACGCCCTAACCACTAGGCCACCGCTGCCCCATAAAGAAGCCAAATGTTGAGGAAGAGATCTTCCTTCGGTTGAAACACACCTGCCTGGCGTGTGTGTAAACTCATCGTGGCTTGTTTGCCAGACGTCACTTATTGAAATGATTGAACTGCTTATTTGATGAGCATGTTTAATTGAAGGACATGAGTAGTTATCAATAATATGTGGTCATATTTTCTCTTGGGTGGGGTCCCCACCACTTTCACTGGATTAGTAATCCAAAAGGGGGATTACAAATTGTCCCTTGACTTGCTTGTCTTTATTGGTTCTGAGCTGAGTTCAGTGCTGTGGTTTAAGCCGTGGTATTTGAGAACATGGCTTGAATCTTATGACAGGACAGATGAGGACATCGGAGCCAAAGGCTGAAGAAAGCTCTGACCACCATACAGCTTTGCATTATCTGAAAGGACATCGATTAGTGCCTCTTCTCAATGTGCTTTTAAGCTGCTTCAAAAACATCCTCTATTACGAGGACGTGTTGTATCACTGAACGATACAGCACAGTCATGTGGCTGATGATGAACATGCTCTTTCAGGAGGAGACCTAGATACCTTTGGTCAGTTTACTCATCACTTAATGTGCAAGGAATAGAGAGAGGAATTTACCAATATGTTTTAAAGTAAATGATCAAATTAAGAAGTTTATAGCCCACAATCCTGCCATGGTGTTAATTATTTTGAATAATCTCTCTTTATGTTGACAAAATTAATTTAGAAAGCTAAACATACAATTAGAATCATTTCTCACCCACTTTTTTGGCAGGAATGTTTTTTTTTTAATCAAAATTATTATAAACAATTCAGCAATGTGCAAGTGTGGTAATTCAGGATGTAGCTGATGTTGACTGGTGACTGTACTGTAAAAATGTTTTTTTTTTTTTTTGATTGAAACACGTGTCATATTAACTTATCCTATAATGATGTTAGCTGTTGTTGTTGTTCTTGTCATCTTTTAGAATGCCTGAAATATATTTCACCAAACCCCTTTGCAAATTTTGTGTCACTATTGAGTCCCTTTTGCCATTTTGCCTTATAATAATTCTGTTCAGGAGTCAAATACTCATTCTGTAAACTTTAGAATTCAGCTGGGCTGGAGGGCTCACATGTCATCAGCTAAGCAAACACACTCTTAGGCTTCCCAGAGATAATATTAGCGCACCAGTCTCGTTATGTTGGCGATAAAGTGAGCATTCAAGTTTTTTTTTAAACCAAATCCAGCGCAGACCCCTTCTACTTTATTAGTGACCTCAGTTTATCAGAATTTTAAAGATTTTAATGAACTTGCATTCAAAGATTTTGTGCGTACTGGACTAATTTAAAGGCCACAACTTTTTTTAATTGATCCAGCTTTTTTTTTTTTTTAATCTTTTATCAGCACACACATTGTTATTAACTCACTTAATATATAGTGTAGTGGTTAGGGAGTTGGCCTTGGATCGGAAGATTGTGGGTTCGATTCCCTCACCAGTAGGTTGCCCTGAGATACCCTTGAGCAAGAAACCGTCCCCGTCACTGCTCCCCGGGCGCTTTCATTGCTGCACGGGTTAAATGCAGAGGTCCAGTTTTGTTGTGATTCACTGTGTGCTGTGCTGTGACCTCACAATGACAAGAGTAGTCACTTTCACTTTCACTTAATAAAAAATTCCAGTTCAACCAGTTTGTTACACTTCAGTCAGTTTAAATACATAAAAACAACAACAGAAATTGGGGCAGTGCTTAGGGAGTTGGCCCCAGGATCATAAGGTGATTGGTTCAAATCCCAGAGTAGGATGTTTCCCTGAGGTACCCTTGAACAAGGTACTGTCCCTATCACTGTTCCCCAGGCACTTTCAATAAATGCCCAGCTCAGATACCCAACGTGTACATATGGGTAAAATGCAGAGTTGTAATTTCGTTGTGGTTCACTTTGTGCTGTTGTTTTTCACAACTATAAGAACAGTCACTTTCACTAATGCAGTTGTGTTACATGTGTTTGTGTTTATTGCTCTGATAACAAACCAAAAATGAGTAACTTGTTGTGGTTTTGTGTGTACAGTATTGACCAGGTCTCGACTCTGTACCAGAACATCAGCCTGACGGAGGCCAGGATTATTCCTCAGTATGAGAGAGTCATACGCAACTTTACCAGAGAGATCAAGCTGCAGGACACAGAGATGGAGCACCTGGCACTGGCTGTTAAAAGGTCTGAACATACAAAATGTAAATAGAAATAGATACTGTTTTTGATCTGGAGTCATTTCCAGCCTGCTCTGGGCACGGTTTGGTGAAATGCAGGAAAGTCTTGACCATATACTGCAGTTCTTGTTAATACAGGTACTGCTAAGCAATCTCCATGTGGTTCTTCTGAAAGAGTGGATCTGACTGCTGTATGGCTGAGCAGATCTGTATTAAGAGAGTGCTTGTCAAGGTTGCCAAGCCATACACTGTATGTGTGAGGCACATATGGCTGTCTCATGCAGTAGTGCTGGTTTCCCCTTAGGGCTCAAGACCAGGCTGCCATTCGACTGAGTGAGATAGAAGAGGAGATGGACAAACGCATTCATGCAGCAGAGCGAGAGACACGCATGCAGGTGAGGAAAGAACAGCCAATCCATCCTAGTTGTTAACGAATGTCTATAAATAGTACACATTTAGCACATGAACTCAGCAAGGTTACAATGACTGTAAAATGACTGTCCAAAGTTTGAAGACATCTTGCATACATTCTTAACTTTGCAAGCAATTTTTCATCTCTAATAATTCCATCAACATTTTGTGCAAATTACAAATAAAAAAAGAAAGTAACCTATTTTTTGACTACTGTTGTGGAATGGCATTTGGCATTTATGGTTACGAATATTGGGGGCAGCGGTGGCGTAGTGGTTAGGGAGTTAGGCCCCAGATTGGAGGATTGTGGGTTCGAACCCCTTACCTTACCGGTGGGTTGCCCTGAGGTACCCTTGAGCAAGGTGCCGTCCCTGTGATGGGCTGGCGACCTGTCCGGGGTGTGTCACTGTCCTTCGCCCTGTGTGAGCTGGGATGGACTCCAGCACCCCTCCGCGACCCTAATTAGGACAAGCGGCCCAGAAAATGACTGACTGGTTAAAAATGTTACATTTGATGTCTTGTATTCCCATTAAAAAAGTTTCCAGTTTAGGATTGTATTTGCATTACAAATACATCAGAAATCATTTGAATGGAAACTAAATAGAAAAAAACATTTAAATAGAAAATTTTATCTGCAAATTTTGTGTTTCTTTGTAGTTTGTTTCTTTCAGATTGTCTTCTTTAGCATCCTTAGCCTAAATAATGGGTTAACAATTTTCTTGGATCTTAAGGGATGAATTGTGACTTCCCCATAAAGTACTATAGCATTTTCCCCACAAGGTTTTTATCCATTGTTCCTTCAGATTTTGTTACCTACTACAATAACTTATTGTATAAACTGACAAAGAAAAAATGGGAAAACGTAGAGGTCCCCAAACCTTTCTTCATACAGAGCGAAAACTGTAATGTCTTGAATGTCTTCAAGTGAATGAATGACACCGTCTGCATTCCTGAACAACCTGTTTGACGAAATAACGGGTGGAGTTCTGTTTGTTTGGTCTTTTTTTGCATAAAAGTAACATTTTGTGACTCTAATGTTGAACTCATGATGAACTCTCCATTGGAATCTGTGGTGTTTATGGATTTTGCTCTTGATGACAGATAAATGGGTACAGGTGAATTTGAACTGTTGCAATCAGCCTTGTCATGTGAGTGTTCTGGATCATGTCCAAGACTCTGTTTAACTATGGCGTCAAAGTTTTAGGGCTGGAAAATGCGGGTAGTCTGCGACTGCTCCTGTCCTTAACCCTGTTCTTAATCTTTAACTGGTGTTCCTAAGCTATGACTTATCTCATTACATAACTTAAATAGCCCTGAGTTTGTTTACTCATCTGTACCTGTGTAGTTTTCTTTGGGAAGCTTGACAAATGCAATTAAGTTAGATGGTATTTATAGCTGTATAACAAAAAAATAGTTGTTGCCTTCATTTATTTATGCTAAAGTAAACATTTTGACAATTGATTTAATGCATCAGGAAGAGATACTTTCAAATGAATTTTCTGTTTTTTGAAAAAAAGCAGTAACCGCTAGTGCACTACGTCATGGGAAAAAAGTATCAGCAAACATCTGATTACATGGCATTTATGTCCTGCACCTGTTTCAATGAGTGTATGTGCTTTTCTTTGAATTTAATTGGAATATATGACAATGTTCATCACATTTTTCATGTTTATAAGTTTGATTGTATAGGACTAGATGTCTTGAAAGCAAATATTAACTGAAGGTGACCAGCTTGAAGATTTAAACAATTAAATGACAAAAAGACAAACAATGAAAATGAAGTCCCGGGGCAGGAATGACAATAAGTACTGCATGTCTTCTTAAAGATTGTGAAATACTGCAGAGTAATACAGAAAGTAGGTTTTTAAAGGACTTGAATTGAAACATATATGTGAAACAAATATTTTTAATGGAATAGTCCATCAAGTTTCTTCCAGCTAATCATTGCAGAGCTCCAGCTCTACTGTCCTTAACTAGACAAATCACATCTCCTATCTTTTGCCTTTGAGAGTGTTTTTTAAAAGTAACAGTGTGCTTTTGTTCCTCTTAGGAGTCAGAGAAGGCAGAAGCAACACTCAGTAGCATGAAATATAACTATGAAACTCAGCTGACAGAGTTACAGCAAAAGATTCGCATCCTGCAGATGGTGAGGCTCAACTCCGGGGTTATTTTTTATGTGTAACTGAAGTCGATGTGTAATCAGAATGTAACTAATTTACTTTATTTGACATCCCTGGGCATATGTCTTCATCACTTAAGCACAAAATAAACCATAGAACCAACCCTTGGAACACTCCAAGAGGTTATCGTTTCACTTTTAGAGAAGTGTGAGCTTGTTTGATGCTTTAGTTTCCTTTTATTCTAATTAGTGACATTTTGATCGTGATAAATTATAAAATTGATTTTACCATCAGGCTTTTTTTTCAGTATCAGAACAGACAGTAATTACTGAATTTAATTGAAAGAGCCCATCCAATCTCCTTCCTTGAGTCGGTGACATTTTGCCTGTTATTCACTAATAACATTTTGATCAGTTGCAGTAGAAGTAGACATCTATCTCTTTCACAGGTCGAAGACCAGAACAAGCACACCAGTCTCAAAGAAGAAAACGCGGCACTGAAGCGAAAAAATAATGAGCTCACACTGGTATGACAGCAGCTTTATCTCACTACAAAGGAACTGAGAGTTTGGAGCAATGAATAAGGCTGTAATAAATAAATCTAAGAAGATGCTTTTTTCTTGTCTCAGCAAAACCAGAAGCTGAAGCAGGAGCTACTAGAGTCTCACACCAACATAGCTTTTCTGCAGAGTGAGCTGGACTCCATTAAGAGTGATCTAACTGACCAGAGCATCAATTTTGAACGGTGAGAGGACATTTAGGGTGTGAGTGTCTGTTTGAGTGTTTAGGAGAATGCCATTTTGGTACAACATATTTAAAATCCACGTTTTAAGCCTGATATTACGAATGAAAAAGGCTGCTCAAAATGTAACTGGGATAGTAGGACAGCAGAGACTTATTCTAAAGTTAAATAGTCAGGTCTAAGTAACAGAAAGAAGTCTAGTTTCTGTATGAGTCAGACACACAAACAGTGATCCCCTCGTTGTCTCTGTCTGGCCACTCCTACAGCTGTTTGCTGTGCGAGTATCACAAGAGCAGGATATCCTGGATTGACACCATACGCCTAAGGAATTTTGTGACCTTGTTGCCTAGCAACCCAGGCAGAGAGACAAAATTACTCAAGCGTCTTTGCATGTATTGGTGTTTTGGTTGTGTTCAGTTCTGTGTAATGTCCTATCAAGTGCATCTGTAAAACAACACAAATTATTTATGTGAAATGTTTAATGTAATAATTCTAAAATGGATTAAAGTTATTGATGATAACAGCATTGACAGATATAACAATGTCATTTCATTATAGCGAAATAATAAACGATCAAAGTCATTTTTCTAACTCTCTAGAGATGAAGCCCTAATGAGGTGCTTTGCAGAGGAAAGGGACAACTTGGAGAGACAGATTGAGATGCTACAGTAAGTTGTGCCTGGAAACACCTGACTTTTATTTATTTCGGAGGACACACAGGATTAACTAGGTCAAGTTTAATTTATTAACTTTGAGCACAGTGAGCTGAAGACATTCATAGGTACTGAGGAACAAATATATGAATGCTTAATAGAAAAGACAGTTTGTTGGATCTGGCTACATTGTTGCACCTTTTGTGTTTTCTTAGGTCAGCAAACAGGAAGCTTCATGACAGCAACGATGGTCTGCGCACAGCTATGGAGAACAGTCACACCAAAAACAAAGGCCAGGTAAGCTTTTTTATTGGTTAGCTGGGTTCTCTTCTCTCCTTTGTCCAAAAAGATGCATCAAACATAACTTAGACAATTTGCAAGTTTGTGTATAATGAAACTTATAACTATATATACTGTGTGTTTGTATGTGTATAGTGTATATGTGTGTGTATATGTATATATATATATAGTATATGTGTATATATATATATATATATATATATATATATATATATATATATAATGGCAATGACCGTTTTTTTCTTTTGTATTTCTCCTTCAGCGATTATCTCCTGGAAATACTATGGCTAGGAGAAAGAGCATTTGCTCTCCATATTTTGAAAGGTAAATCTGGAGTTTTGGCCTATAGGGCCCATTAATTTGATTTTCTTAGGTTTCTTTTGTAATTAAGAGCATGTTAGATGTCACTGAAAACAATACACTGATCTCATGCCAAACATCGTCCAGTTTCTAAAGCCAGTTTTAAGGTACATTTTGCTTGTCAGATTTTTCTGTAGCCTGTATGATTATTCTTTTGCTATTAAGTATAACACATTAATGTTGGTGAGCACTTGGTATTATTGAATGTTCTTTGATTGTTTCTGTTATCTTGCAGGTGCTGTAACATGTGTGGGGATGATGAATATGATCAGCTACAGATAATGGAGCATCTGCACAGACAGAATTGTGACACTTTGGCCCTGGGACTTTGTGACCCCATGCGCAGACACAGCTGTGAGGTGGACAGTCTGCCTGAGAGCTGCGTGGACAGCGGCATGTCCACTCTCCGCTCCAACTTTGGCTATGAGTCCGAGCAGGAGAGCACATACAAAATCCCCACTGTTTCAGTGGAAGCAACCAACACCCTGTCAGGAGACACTTCAGACACAGAGGTAAGAGGACAGGGATGTATATAGTGACATTTCAAAGATAGAGCTGACCTAGACTTTTTAAGGAAAGTTTAATTTAGTTCATTAAAATCAGATTCCAATCCATTCATTTTACTCAAATTCAATTTAGCCCAGTCCTAAATGATTTTTATTGAGTATTGTCTCTTCAGTTCGGGTAATTTTTATTTCATTGAATTTTTAGCCAACATCATAATATAGACATTGCAGAAATATAATTTGAGCTAATAATACTTTAGTTATTTCATAAACCAGCATGAAGCTCTTTTTTTCTGTTTTTAGTGGTTTTAAATGTCATTATTATCAGGGCAAAGGTTAAACAGAGGCCTTACATGATAATTGTGTTTGAAAGGTAGGTATGGGATCATCTTGCAGGGGCTTTTTTTAACAAACAAGGTCAAATTTTAAGCCTGTCTGCTTACTGCAGCTTTGCAGATTAGTCTCAGGTTAGTCTGGTCAGGGTTTGTTAAGGTCCTGATCTGCTTTGTGTTCCCAGGTTGAAGAGGTGCGAGAGGAGACAGTGTCTGGATCAGATGGAGAATCGGCTCAGGACTGGACTCCAGCAAAACCCGAAACCATTGGTTCAGGAAAGAAATGCCTTTCAGCCATCTATACTGAGGTAACAGGCCTATTATTTTTTATCATTGCTGTTGTTATTGTTGTTGTATACAAAGTCAAAATCACCACTGAACTCTGTAGAGGGAAAAGGATGATTTGCTGGAGACGCATCAGGTGTCTGATAAGACATATAAGATCGTGTTAGCTGGTGATGCTGCTGTAGGCAAGTCCAGTTTCCTTCTGCGCCTCTGCAAGAATGAGTTCAAAGGCACCACCAGCGCCACTCTCGGTAAGACCATACTCAAAACAAGTACACCATATTTTGAAGTAGGGTACACCTAAGTAGAATATACGTTTATATCAGCCATGTTTATTTTGAAATCTTAATTTAGGAGTCGATTTCCAGATGAAGACTCTTGTGGTGGATGGAGTACCAACAGTGTTACAACTTTGGGATACAGCAGGTCAGGAGAGGTGAGACCCATAAGAGTGCTGTTACTGTTAAATGTGATTCTAAATCTCCTGAATCCTGCGTTACAAGCCCTAATTATTTGCGCTACTAATAATACGAATGCTGAAAGTCATATTTTGTAGTCTTTTCCTAAAGCCAGCATCCTAAACATTAAAAAAAACCCTTTTCGATATTAAGGGTTTCAATATTAAATCCTTCCTTTAGCCTAAAACCTGAAGTTAGTACATATGCTGGGAACCTTAAACCCTTTCCAGAAATCCTGACTTAGTGTTGAATCCCTTATAATGTTTGCTGAGAAAACCATGTATAACCTTAAGGCAGCCTGCATTGTTTGTGTAAATGCGGCTTTTACAGGGTGTCTTCTGGTTTCTGTGTTGGTTTAATGGGTGTTGAAGGGATGTAAATTAGAATGTTTCCCTTTTTGCAGGTTTAGAAGCATAGCTAAATCCTACTTCAGACGAGCTGATGGAGTTCTCCTGCTTTATGACGTTACCTGTGAAAAGAGCTTCCTGAACGTGCGTGAATGGGTCGACATTATTGAGGTATTTTCTTATTTTAAGGCTTGTCGTTAAGGCATATTTGGATAACTTGATGTAGCCTGCTGGAGGTTCAAGTTCATTCAGATTTCTCATTTAAATCCTATCCATGAGTTGAGATGCAGACGCTGGGGTTTTGTTTTGTCTGCAGGATGTTTCCCAGGATGATGTCCCCATTATGCTGGTGGGGAATAAGACAGATCTGCGGCACCAGGCTCTTCAGGATGGCATCATATGCATTCCTACCAGCTATGGAGAAAAGTTAGCCATGGTGAGAGCATGCAACATGTCGGGATTGTCAAATCAGAGAGAACTCAATGAATAAATAAAATTGGTATTATTTTTATTATCCTTTATGACATTTAAAGTAAAGTGGAAGTGACTAATTGTCAGTGAAACACAACGAAATGCTTCCCCTGCATTTCACCCATACGCACCGTGCAGCAGGCAAAGTCATATGTGCCCAGGGAGCAGTGATGGGGGATGGTACCTTACTAAATGGTACCTCAGAGCAAGCTGTTGATCTGGGATTTGAACCCAGAACCTTCCAATCCTGGGGCCTAGTCCCAATCCACCAGCGCACAGCTGACGTTTTCATTCATTTAAAACGACATTAAATTATTATTTCTTATGAATACAAATGTGGGCTCAGCTGAAAGTTCAGAATGCACATTTAAGAGTTATTTTAGATGGGAATTTGGTTTCATTTGGTGCCACTTTCTTGATTTATGTGCCAAAATGTGACAGAAATAAGGAAAACTGACCAAGCATCTTGGGAATGGGTAACCAACCTAAACAGCAGCCTTTTCTGGTCTTAATTTGTGGCATCTTGTGCTTAATTTTTGACAGACGTACAGTTCACTGTTCTGTGAGACCAGTGCAAGAGATGGCTCAAATATTGTTGAAGCAGTCCTCCATTTAGCACGGTGAGTCTCTCACAATGGAACAGAATTTATACTGAAATAGTGTTTCGGTAAGATTTAGCAACTCTCTACAAAGCAAAGCCCCCTCCAAAAAGTATTACATTAAAAATCAGCCAATTAAAATGACTTTAAAGGTTCCTATTTAACCAAACTAAGTGTAAACCTTGAAACTTCAACAAATCAATACACTGAGTTCTACTTAAATAACACTTGGGGGCAGCAGATCTGCTCAAATGGCGTCTGACTGCAGGGCCCATGAGGAGCAAATGGTGACTCATAGTGCAGTGCACCAAATATGGACTTATGAAATATTTCAACAGGTATATTAATAATATTTGGGTTTTTTTTCCACATTTTCTAACAGCATATCATTTTCAAAGCAAGCATCCTAATCGAAACCAGAGACCCTGAATGCCAGTACCATCATACTGCGTTTGATATTGCCAGCACCATCTTGTAAAACCTTTTTTCTCTGCTTTACAGAGAGGTGATCAAACATGCAAATGAACGCAAGGAACCAGTGGCAGTGACCAAACTCTCTGGAGGTCACAGCAAAAAGATTTCCAGCTCAAACTGTTGTATGGTGTAATGCATGGGCTCTTCTTCATAAAAAACAGCAAGACCGTGTGTCAGCATCTAGACGTGACCTAGGAATACTGTATGAGCACATAACCAAATCATGTATGTGGTTGCTGTGAATCGGTTAACGTCTTTCCTGTTTTAAAACTTTTTCCCTGCAAAATGTGCAGCCACAAGGGCCCAAATGTTGTGGTCATGTTCAATATCAATATGATACAATATTCCGAAATTCAGTATCAGCTAGCATTATTGCATATGGTGAAATAATGCGATTCTTGTAGTATTAGTTATACATTACTTTACTCATACAGTTGTTCATTTTCCAAAAAATCGAAACACTGTTAAATAATACAGTGCTGGAGCGGAAACATACCAGAATTTCTAGTAATTGGGTTAGTATCTTCTAATTCATGTTTTTTTCCAAAGATTTCATTTGGATCAACTTCAGAATGCTGGATTGATGGACTGGGAGTTGAGGCCTTAACACATTAGCATGTTTGAATTGTCTACCTCTGCAAAGCGTTGTGATGCTCTGACGCATTAACCTAAAAGGATGCCTTATTTAACCCATAGCCCATTAGTCAGCTATGATGGATGGACATTCCATCCAGTCTCTTTCTCCACCTTTTCACCCGTCAGTGCTCCACCAACCCCCCTGACCCTGGTTAGCAGCTCAGATAGTGGATGAATGATATGCCATTCAATTCTGAAGTAAGCGGTACAATATAAAGGGACGCATTTTGCCCCAATGGATTAACAATGGAGTTTAGGTGTGTCCACTGATGGTGTAGTCAGGCAGAGTGAAGCTTTATAATTACATGTTTGTTAAGCTTTTTTTTTTAATGATGATCCTCCAGCAAAGCAGCTGGTGATACTATATATACTTTTTTTTTCCAATAAGTCTGAGGACTGTTATATTCATGTGTGATAGAGTTGTTAAAAATGCTCACTTGTATGATTTCCCTAAGTTATCTTATTTAAGCAGATTTCAAACATATTTTTATCAACTATTACGCTTAGCTGACCTTGGCAGGTCTTGATGTGGGTTTTCTCGCACAGATTTGCTAATTTTCTTTTTAACTAAGTGACATACTTCTGTGTGCTCAGTCAGAAAGTAAAACCTGCAGTCAAATAACAGTTTTTCTAAGTAAAGTTATTTAACACACCTTTTTGTACCTTTTCTGTGTCTTTAGAGCTCAATGCACACATCTGTTTATTTGCTGAGCTGAACATTTTGGAGAGAAGATTGGAAAACGTTTGATAATTTTATCAGTTTTTTCTGATCAATATGTTCAATTCAGAAAATAAGCAGTAAATGTGCAAATTGTTAAAATGTGTAAGTTCTGTGTATTTTCACTAAGAATATCAACCAGGTGCCACATTTTATTGATACAACTGTAAATGGTACACTGGCTACTGTATATAAGCTTATTTTATTATAAGACCTTTGATTTATTGATTCAAACGAGTGTAGATTGCTCCTCTATAAATAGTAAGCTTTGTGTGCAGAGTATTTAAATTTAAAACTGGGTTTCTTCTAAATTAGATTTAGACTTAAAAAACCTTTCACAGCTACCAACTATCACTGGAGGTGCAATTTAGCCATGGGTCTTTAAGGTTCATATTTTTAAAATGTTTATTTATTATCAGCACTGCAGTGAAACCTTTTAATAATCCATCCATTTTCTGCCGCTTGTCCCAAACGGGGTCGCGGGGGAGTGCTGGTGTCCAACCCAGCGCACACAGGGCGAGGACGAGGGACGCACCCTGGACAGGTCGCCAGCCCATCACAGACCTTTTAATAACAGTTAGAAAATTGAATTTCTTAATAATCTGGCCTGACAGTCAGGTATACTTTTTGCTTATTGAATGTTTTCCTGTGTGTCGTTTCCACTTTAAATTTTAACCAAAATTTTATTTTAATTTAAAATGCTGGTGCTTTTCATGAACTATCCCAAACCCATACCTAGAGCTATGGACAGATCCGCCTCTTCTTCATTCTGTTAGAGTCAGAAAGATACATATAAAGATCTGTTTCTTGGAAAAAATAAAATGACTATGAATTCAATGAATGAATACAAATTTGCCATATAGTTGTTAGAAGATTGCTTCTGTTCCTTTTTTCATTTATATTCATTGTATATATTCAGATGCAGTTTTATTAAATTGTGGTTCATTCACCTTCTCCAGGTTCTCAAGATTTTAACGTTTAAATATCCACCTAATGCTGTTCCACTTTTTCACACTCTCATGCCTTCTTGTCATTTATAATTTATCCCAAAAGAGCTTTAGTCATCTTCTAAAAATGTTCTTCCACCTGCTATGGAGAGCATTTTAAAGGCATGTTCTTCTTTCTACACTTTTATTAAGCAACATCAAGCCAACCTGGTAAATATAGCTTGTGTTTCTTTAATCACACTAATAGTTTACATTTTTGTCACATAATATGTGTAACCAGCAGCTAAGGAACACAATATCTAGCTCTTGCAGCATGAAATTCTGTTGTTTTTTTCACAACTCTGAACCTTTAAAAACTGAGAAACAAGGTTTGTCCCAAAACCGATGGTATGTTTATTCATTCTTTTTTCTTACTTTTCTTACCTTTGTCAAATTAAATTGTAGTTCACTGTTAATGACCTCTTACAGGTCGTTATTGACAAACTCTGTATACTTTACATACTTTATTTTCTGTTTGTATGTTCAGTACACAAGCTTATATTAAAAATAAAAAGTTTGTTCTATATTTTTCAGTCCTGGTGGATATGAAAGTCAAATTTTGTTTTTTTTATGTTGTTTCAAAAAAGCATTTATTTTCATTTTGAGACCCTCTTATCCAGCATAACTAATCATGTAACAAATGCAGAAGAATGTAGTGATAAAAGCACCCAGGAGTAGATAGAACTGTATTCTGCCAGGCAAAAGTATGTGGACACCTGAGCAATTTACCCAAATGAGCTTGCTGGACACCCATTTCATCTACATTTCATCTTCATCAACTTTTTCATAAAGGTCTTAGAGGTCAGGGCTCTGTGCAGGGCACTAGAGTTTGTCCACTCAAAGCTCTTCAAACCACGTTTTCATGGAGCTTATTTTGTAAAATGAGGCAAAATACTGCTGAAGAAGGAAAGGGCCTTACTGAAGCATGGAATTTGGTGAAATGTCTTTTTATGCGGTAGCAAAGGTACCCCTCACTGGAACTAAGGGACCTACCCCAAACCCTAAATAACCACCGTTGACCATTATCCCATCAAACGCTGAAGCTGCCATTAGGGTGTCAGAAACTAAAGCATGGTTTATCATTTTACAGAACATGTTTGGAGTGTTCCAGTGGTCCAGTGGTGGCAAGCTTCATACCACTGCAGGCAGCTATTGGCATTGCACATTGCTTGGCTTGTGTGCTGCTGCTTTCCATGGAAACCCAGTTTATAAAGCTTCTGATACACAGTTCTTGTACTTATATTGTTTCCAGTGGCTGTATGTAGCTCTGTAGTGAGGGATGTAACAGAAAATAGGACACTTTTACACACCACTTGCGTCAGCACTTGACGACCCCACTGTTAGAATTTGTGTGGAATTGTGTAGAGCATCATGGCTGGGTTGTTCCTGCTTTTGACTTCACAGTTATGACACTTTCAGTTGATCAAGTCAAATCTAGGAGGGCGGAAATATCAAGTTCTTAATTATGAACGGTTCTACTGCTACTATTTGGCGATTGTGTGGTTAGTTATAGTTCGTGATAGGCGTGACTGAAAAAGCCAACATTGAATTAATATTTATGACAATACTATACAGGCAGTGGTGGCCTAGTGGTTAGGGCGTTGATCGGAAGATCGGGGTTTGAACCCCTTCCCATTAGGTTGCCCTGAGGTACCCTTGAGCAAGGTGCCGTCCCCGTCACACTCCTCCCTGCGATGAGCTGGTGACTTGTCCAGGGTGTGTCCTCCGTCCTTCACCCTGTGTGAGCTGGGATGGACTCCAGCGCGACCCCACTTGGGACAAGCAGCAGAAAATGACTGACTGTATTGTCTTTGGCTTCGGCTGACTGTAAATGAATCACTGACTGACAATAATATACAATACAAGAATACTTTTGGTGATTAAAGGTATTTCCTAACCACAAACAATTACTATAGAAGAGAATAGAAGAGAATAGAATAGAAGAGACTAACACTTTAGTTTGGGAATTTTATTGTGGCAGTACTTACATATAAAACAATCCATACTTTTAACATATAAACAATCAAAATTCACTTTACAAATTTTATAAGGCTTTGAGTCCCAGTCCACAAACCAGGATTTTTTTTTATCTTGGTACTCCCAGAGTTGCACTGTAGAACTGAAATAAGTTTTTTAAAGTAAAAACATGTAAAACATTTTGTTGGCCATGCAATTAAAAGACAGCATTGCACACACTTGATCTGTTAGAACTTAAAAAAGCAACTCAATTGAAACCAAAATTGCATATACCAGCATTTTCCAGATGTTTTCCGAGGTTGCATATTTTCATTTATCGTCACATGGAACATATACTATTAAAGGGGGATTTTTTTCTCACTGAGCAAATTACTCTATACAACTGACCCGATGCTGCAATGGGACAGTAAGACCCCAAACCTTGATTATAAATTCAGAAAGAGAATAAGTCACACTTTATTTTAATGGTCCCCTACAGAAGATCTATAGATACTTTTTTTAACAAACTATTTTGCAAAACTCTAGATTTAGATTTACCTTTTGGCCTAAGTATAAGGTAATGTTTGGGGTAAGATTTAACAGGATTTTTTAATATTCATCTTAGAATTCAGTTGCATTTAATAGATATTTTGTTGAATGTTGGTTAAAGACAAGCTAAGCATCTAGAAAGCATCTGCAGTGAACCATCCAAATAAAGTTTAGCCAAAAATCTAATGCAGCACTTTCTTAATGGACAATTTCCCAGCAATAAAATCACGCAGAAAACACACATCTGAATTCTGCCTGAACTGTCAAAGTCAATCTGTACATTCATTCTGACACATGTGTATCGCTTTCAGAAACACATGTCAGAGAAAACTTATAGCTTATAAAATTACTCTAACCCCCCACCAAGACATTCCTCATCTTCCACTCATCTTTAAAACTTTCAAACTAGAACTTTCAAAATTGTAACTAAAGGACAAATAGAGTCTATTGAAAAAATATTTCAATCAATTCATATTACTAATGTTAATAAGTGTGGAATGTTTTATGGCAATGATAAGTGAAGGCCCAGATCAGTCCCTGATTGGGAACTGAATTTCTGCTTTTATGCTGTGACATGTGACCAGCAGTAAGCCTATAATATGCAACTTTCAAGCTAAAAAAAAGAACTTTAATACGTGTTTTTGATTTGAATTGAGAATTAAGAATATTTATATAGACAGGTTGCCAGGACTGCTTTTTTCCCAGACAAACCGATGCCAGCAGTCATGGCAGCCGTGCCAAGATCACTGTTGGTTGTATATTTTCATATCTGATTTCAAAATTTAGAATAATCCAACTTAGTTCATTCAGATCCATTAAGTTAAGGTAAAAGTAAATACGACATCTCACGGTTTTACAGGACAACAGTAATCCGTGGGTGTGCCGTCATGCAACAGAAGGAAAAGCTTTGGAGACAATAAAGAATGCAACAAAATCAGGTGTATAACACCTTTTTTTTAAACTGGGCAAAACAGTTTGTACTTTGCCACACTACAATGTCAAGAAATTACTACATTTAAAGCCAAAGACAATCAACTTGCAATAACCGCCATAAGCACTTGTAGGAAAATAGGATATTTATATATATATATATATGTATGTGTGTATATATATAGTGTATATAATTTAATTTAATTTAATATTGACAGAACCATGATGAATTAGATCTTCATAGTATAAACTCAGAACAAAACAAAACAAAAAAAAAAACTGGCGGTGAAAGCAGTTTGATTGAATTTAGCCCTAGATCTGGATTGCTGGTCATGGTAACACACACAAAAGCACTAGCATGAGCTAATCTACAGTCTACATTATTACTGCTACTACTGGTTTTACAAGGATGAGAAGCGGCTGGGAAGAAATCACAATGAGAATGACTGGATGAGATTTTCAGCAGCATCTTATGCGAACGATAACGATTCATTAATATTTTTCTGGCTCTTAGTGGTTTTTTTGAGAAGCGTCACTCCACCTTGAGACCAGAGGAGCGGCCGCTATCCTGAATTCCAACTCAAATAAGAGCACAACCCTTATTCCAGTCAGGAATAAGCCACCAGTCACCAACAGGGTACAATATTTACTTCCGCTGCTCATGTACAAATGGCATGCAAGTGCTTAAGTGGACGAGTACACAGGTTCACAGACTAACGTTTGATATGAGTAGGGTATGGTTTTTCACAGTATATACAGAGGAGGGCATGCGGTAACTCTGCAGAGGAGTACACATCTAGCAAACTGAAAAATCTAAAAGCACACATACATTTAGGCTGGCATTAGTGCTTGTTCAGCAGCTACTCAAGCCAGAGTTGTGATGTAGGAGTTAAAGACCATGTAAATCTAAATGACACATTAATATATGCACAAGAGTACAGCGCCATGGCTATTTTTATGTATGAGGTTATTTAGGTAATCCTACAGATCTTCGATCAGGTATGTATTTCGTGACAGCATGACGTGAATCAGGGTGAAGTCAGGTGGACGATATAAGATAAAGCCATGAATAAGATGCATATGTGCACGTTTATGCTTGCTGCAATAAAATATACACTGCTCTATTCGCAGATCCTTCAGTAAGTCTCATACAATCCTGAGAATGCCTTTCAGAGTATTCCGAGATGTATGCAATAGCGGTTTTAAAGTTTTTTCTCTTAGTAAAATGTAATTTTTACATGTCATTAGCCCTTGTACGACCCCACCTCCATTACGCTGAATCACTTTACATTAAGATCATTGCAATGGACCATTAATGTACCATTCAATCTGACTTTTGTCAGCGTCCTACTAGATGGTCCACTGTGTGTCATTGCAGTTTTATTCCACAGTCGATTTGTTCATGCTGGCCAGACATGGGACAGCTTGTTAAACCTCAGCATAATGTACAGTGATCCATCTTTGAACTACTACTGCATCTCTTACATAGCTTAAAAGCTACGTGACTGGCTTTTTCCAGACATTCGTTTAACCGCACAGACGTCCTCGCCACGCAATATCTGCATATGACATCAGAGAATCTTAAAAAGTAGTCTTTTATTTGAAATATTTGTGCTCTTCCGTGTAAGAAAACCCACTTCACCGAGGTCAGCTAAGTGTAATAGTCGATAAAAATAGGTCGTTTTTCTCCAAACACCCAGCCAGAAGAAATCTGCTTAAATAAGATAACTTAGGTTTTTCTTGCTGAAAAATACCAGTAATAGGAAGCTTTTACTTAAAAATGTATAAAACTTTTTTAAAAACAGATTTGAAGTTTCAGTACATCTCACTTGCCTTTTGCTCTTGTCTTAAATACACAGATGAGTCTAAAGGCTCTGGCTTTATGGGGGAAGGGAAGGTTTGTCTCAGTCTCTCAGTGAGTTATGAATGAACCTGTGGGTTACTGTATGATGAGACAATGAGCACGGATCTAAAAATGTAGGGATATGTACATTTGTCATGAAAGGCAGCACAAGTAACTGAACAGAAATGCAGCTTACATAGTTCTCTAGTTCTTCACAATCCGGAAACAGCTACTGGTTACTTGCGTGTTAAGAACTAGACCATCTTTTGTTCATGTAATATACATCTTACCTTCTATCCATTTGCTTTAATAAGATGTGTACGATTAAAGCTTTACTGCTGATTTCTGCTACAAGCGATCTATTCCACATTGTTACCACCACAATACTACAACTCAAATCTGACCTACAAAACATCAGCGACAACTCAGCATCTGCCGTTCTTCTAATGTCCACCCGATCATGGCTTTGCATCCGGTTATAACAATGAGCGAATCCAGCCTTGAAGTGCGAATCGAAACCAACAGGGTGATGAATGAGAGCAAACCTTCCTTCCTTCCAGTCCTCCCCCCCACCCTCCTTCCCCATGTCCTATTAATTCCCTGCTGATGGAGGGCCTTCTGCCACTAGAATCAGTCTCCCCATAGCTGCTCCGTTAGGAGCTCAAGCTTGCAGAGGAACCACCTGCGCAGGGGGCAGTAGTATTCGTAATGGAACTGCTCAAATTCAGGTGTCTGACGGATGTCCTGCAAGAAGGAGATATCCAGGTTCGACTCTAGCAGCACCAGCAGCAAGGGTAGCAAGATCAGGAGGATGACCGTAGCCACAGCAACCAGGCGGGCTGCGCTGCGGATGCAGGCGCGGAGCTGCTGATGGCCGCTGGGCGGGTTGCACAGCGACTGGCGGAGGGTCTCTCTGGCTAATTCCCGCTCCCGCTCAGCCTGAAGCTCCGCCTGCATCTCAGGGTCAGCATGTAGTTCTTTCAGCAAGCGGCCAGGGCTTTGGAACAGAAAGTCCACTCCGCCTTGCCCTTCCTCCACAGGTGTGGGGAGCATGCTGGCACATGGGCTGTAGGCCACGTCAGAGATCATGAGAGATCTTGTCTCCTCATCCTCTTCTGCCTCCTGCTCTCTCCTATCCATCTCCAATCCAGTCTCAGTGTCGTCTGACTCCTCCTCTCCCAGCTCTTGGGCCTGGCTGTCCCGTTCCTCCAGCTCCACCTCTTCTGGTGTGATGGATGGCTTCAGCGGGGACAGGTGAACTGAATCTTTCAAAGCCAAGAGGCCTACAGAAAGGGAAACACACCTTAAAGTTTCACAACAATAAACTCAGTCCAACTGTCATGAATCATTTAAATTCAATGGAAGTTCTTTGAACCTGAGCAGAAAGAAACACTGAAGGTGCTTGCTGCCATAAGTGTGGCAAAAAATCGAATTTACACAATTTTCCTCTTTAACTGCATGCATAAAACATCACACTCTTGTCTCAAATTACATATACCACAGATGGTACCAATATATACAGTTTATGTCTTCTGTTGGCTGCTACAAGGCTGAAGTCTATTTGTGAATGCATAACAATGCAACACACGTTAAGGCAAATTAATGATGCTTAGAAACTCAGTGCTGTTTCCTCACATTAAAAATGTCCTGGGTTCGATTCCCAGCTAGAACAGCCTGGGTCCTTTCTGTGTGGAGCTTTTCTGGGTGCTCTATTTCCCTGCCACAGTTTAAACCGGCACATCAGATGGATTGAAGATGCTAAATTGCCCACTAGCTGTGTGTGTATGTGTGTTTGTCTGTGTAATAAACTGTGACCTACTACATCCTTCCCAGCCATTCACTAATCTATCCTTCATAAAGCGTGTGGCACTGTGAGTGAGTGTGTGCACATAAATGCATGTGTGTTTGAGTGTTCCCACATAGTAGTTGAGAGGGATGGCTTTAGCTTGTACTCTTTGGGTAAGCCCAGTCTAAATATAGACTCAGCTGCCTGGGCAGTGTGGATTAAGACAAGTCACCGAGCTAAGTTGTCACTAAAGTCTGCACAACTCTAAACTACAACTCACACACATGCATGTACTGTTCAGATAAAGCACAGCACAAAACAAAAGTGAAAACCCTTGGAAGAGTTTTAAAGGCTCAGTAATTCGTCATCCTTTGTGAATGGAGCCATGATGGCTCCTAAGCTTAACCAACTGCAATAAGCCAGTCAGGAAAGATCATACTGAATTCAGGTTTGGTAATCGTCCTGCTAAACAATTACCAAACCTGCTAAACAATTACCAAATTACTAATCCTGCTAAACGGGATCATTCTCATCATAACGGTCATTACACTGCGGCAAAGAGCAGGGCAAATGAAAGCATCCCCTGCGGAAGCCTGTCACCATAGTGACATGTACAGAGAGCCGTTTAGTGCAGAAGGAAGAGAGAGTGGGCACCGGCGACAGGCCATCAGGGACGGGTGCCATGGCAACAGGCGGAATCAACAAAGCTCAAGTGTGTGGGTGACTTTTGTAAGCATGTTTGTGGACCAGAAAAGAAAAGAGGAAAAGTAAAGAGGCAGACGTCACACTGCATTTACAGGAAAAGAATCAGAAAGTTGACTTTGGCGTCATTCCCGCACCCACTCATGCAGTATTATTTAAGATGGCAGTGAGGTCAGGAGCATGACAAAGCATGTGCACAGCACTTGTAGAACGACAGTTCGCTTGAGCTTTTCCTCAGATAAACTCTCAGATCACAGCATTTACTTTTGGAATCTTAATTAATCATCTGAGATGGAAAGTAGAAATACTTTGTTACTGTAAAGTGTTCAGGTATCTGTGCTTTGAGTGTTTATTTTCACAAACAGATGTGCTTTCTACGCCTTCCATTTTCAGAGAAGATTTTTGTTTTCGATGCATTTGAAGTGAAAAAGTGAAAGTGACTATTTCTGTCATTGTGAAACAAAGCCAATTCCTACCCACACACACTGTGCAGCAGGGAGCAGCTATTCAAAGCACTGAGGGAGTAGTGATGGGAACGGTACCTTGCTCGAGAGTACCTCAGGACAACCTACTAGTGTGGGATTCGAACCCATGACCTTCCAATCCTGGGGCCTAGTCCCTAACCACTAGGCCACCACTGCCCCATTTGAGATTTCAG
Source organism: Hepsetus odoe (assembly GCA_017165825.1). Classification (NCBI taxonomy): domain Eukaryota; kingdom Metazoa; phylum Chordata; class Actinopteri; order Characiformes; family Hepsetidae; genus Hepsetus; species Hepsetus odoe. Next base: position 5,452,500 of record CM029373.1, on the reverse strand, counting down.
CCTAGATGCACAATAACATGAACAAAGAGGCTCCGCTCTGCTCCATCAGAGCAGAACACTCACAAGAGACAAGATGCAAAAGACATAAGACATGCAGCCAAGAGAGAAAGAATGCTGAGTCCGAACAACTGAATGAAGCTTCCTTCCTTTTTTGCATCCACTGATTTCACCTAATCCGTAGCTGATGACTAGCATGTGGATCGATTTGACTACTACATCAGTCAAAATCAAGGAAAAAGGCCTGTGATGGACGACCTATTAGAGACATGAATAAGAGTGAAGCAGTGAAATTACTGTTGATGATTGCAGTAAGATGTTTTTGTTGTATATGAGGTTAAAATGGTTCAAGAGTCTTTGAATCATATTAATATTGCGTTCAGGTTCAGTTTATGTTGCATAGAAACAGCTGATGGAAAGGTCCTTCAATGGTTTCTTTTTGTTTTTATATTCTAAGCACATTTCAAAGCCTGTTGTTTTTTCTTTTACTTGGAAAAAGCAGTTAGACGACCATGTCTTTGTACTGTGGGAATAAACCAGACCCCTGACGTGAGGAGTACATCCAAACTCCCAGTACCCAGTACACATTTATCATGGTAAATGCAGCTTTAAGTAGTAACCAGTTAGGCTACAGGCACTTTTTCAATGCTGTTAAACTTTAAGATACAAAAATATAGGGCTAGCTAAGTAACCAAACACACTTATACCAAAAAAGCACTTGATTTGAAGGATTTCCGAGTTATTTTCCTGATGGACAATATCCCTACAGATTGTCCCATGGATGGAGAAAGGAAACTGATTATCTTCATTTGAGCAGAATGGCCTCATACCACTTCCAGAGATGTGTTCACCATGGTCCAGCAGCCTTACGTATACGTCCCGAGCTGTGTGATTGGCCAAGCGGAGCTGCAGGCTCTGCCGAGTGGTGATCTTCACCTTGCAGCGCATTGCATCCGGTCGCTCCTCCAAACACTTGTCCACATCCACTCCACTCTCCAGAACCTTATCTAGGACCTCCCTGTGCTCTCCCAGAACGTCCATGGCCACTTTATATCTTCTCCTTCCTGAAGTAGCAGCCCTTGCCCTGCCTCTCAATAACCTTCTCTTGTTCTGTGGTCCAGTTTAACACTGGCTCCCACACTCCAGCTTTCCAAGAGGGTTTAGCACTGTCACACACGCACACATCCACACATGCCCATACGCCAGGGTCAGGCCGGCCCCCTCTCTTCACAGGATGGCTGGGATGTCAGCAGTGTTAACAAAGACAGGGCATTAGGGACTGGATCATCCCAAATGCAGGATGGGGCTATTTTTACAACATTAGCCATTGCACATGGCTGCACAAACCTCAGCGGATGATAATGGAGACAAGAAACACTCGGAAGGATTGCTGCTAGACATCACACACACATCAAAACTCCAGACAAAGCAGAGAGCACTCAAATACAGTTCAAAGCAAGGGGCCAAAAATGAACAATTGTATCAAAAATGATAAAGAGCACTGTATGCTAATTTCATTGATTTCCAATGAAAAGAAGCAAAGCTTATTAGCTCATGGGTCACAGCTTTAGGAAGAATCTTAGGAGAGACACTCAACGACTGCCAAAGGAAACTTAGGTTGGCCAATATGAGTCATTATCCTACACTGCATTAGATGGCTTTAAAGGCACAACCTACACTGCTTATGTATACGCTGCTGCGAATTCTTGAAAGTTTTGAGCCTTTTCTTTGCATTACAGTATCAGTCTGGCACCCTAATGTTAAAGCCTTTAGTGCATGCAGGCCTTAGGAGTTGGCACAGAGCTGAAAGAAAATCATTTGAGGCGAATAATTCTGGAAAAGCCTTATCAGAAGTTGTTGTCCTTTACTTCCTGCAATGGCACACAAAAATCTTGCGACAGGCAACAGTCTCTGTTTTGCTCTATTCATATATATCACATTTAATGATCGTTCACTGTTCAGCTAAAGAGATTTTACAGGAGGATGCTACAACTGGACTAACAGTTCAAAAATGTTAGTAAAAACATGTAGTCTTATACTTTAAAGCAAAATTACAGTAGAGATGAATGTTTACCATTTAAAGAACCTCTCCTGTGTCCACAAAAATGGCTGAGTATCAAAATTCTTTATCTTTAATGTGCTGATGAGCTGAAACAGGGTTCAGGATACAGTAATGTATCCGTATGTTCTATCCCTCATATGTTCAGTCAGTGGGCGGCTGTATCCAGTGCACAAGGAGCAGGGATGGAGACACATAAGCCATAAACTATGTAACAAGCCGAAACAGAGGAAACTTACAGAGAAAGGGCATCCACTGAGTCTGATGTTGGTAGCAGGAGAACTAGTGGAGGCGTAAATGAATTTGAAGCAGTAGAGTTAGTGCTATTCTCAGTAGATTGTTTTAATTGTACTGGAAGTTAAAACTACTTTTTACTTTTATAACCTGATTCCATTTCAGAACCTTTCATTTTTACTTTCACTGAGTAAAGAAGTTGAGTCAGTACTTCTACTTATCATTTTTCACAAAAGTATCTGTAATTCTACTGAATGTATATACTTTGGGCACTTTTTATACTTTTAACACATAGTTGAGCCAATAGGCATCATTCCTCCCAAATCGAGACTAGTAATATAGCATGTAATCATCAGTGCATCTTTGGCAATCCATTTCTGGTTTAAGCCACATCCACCTTTTGTTTGCAATCAAAAAGAGGTATGGTGCACTGGCAGATTATACAGCACCCAAAATTACCCATAAAATAGGCCACCAGTATCAAATTCATATTTATGTGGCTGAGCTTGACAAGAAGTATTTACACACATATTCATGTTTCAAAGGTCTACAGGGAATGTGATCCAGCCCATCAGGGCCAGTAAGCCACACACATTGTCGGGGCCTTAAGATCCTTCAACATCCCCTGTGTCCTTTCAAGTAGAGAGCACACAGATAAGATGACAAAACAGGCCTCTGGAAGTGAGCCTGGATCAGCTAGCGTTTTTTTAAAGAACAAATTATTGAAGAAATGCTGGTGCTCAAGGCTAAAGTGCAACCAGCAATACAGCCCTATAATAAGAGAGTGTGTGTGAATGTATATGCGTCTGTAAATATGCACATGCTGATGGAGTAGTAGGAGCGTGACTGCAAGTCTACAGTGTGGAGCTCCAGTTTTAATACTTTTTCTTTTTTTTTCTCCATTTGAAACCTCTTTAAATAGGAAGAGGAGGACCAATAGACTATGTTCAGAATTCAGGGCACAGAAATATCCTGGACTGATCACCAGTCCATTACCTGACGTGCTTGTTTTTGGGCTTTGTAGGAATCTAGAGCAAACCCTCCCAGATATGAGGAGAACATACAGACTCAACACAGAAAAGACAGGTCACCTCGGCTGGGAAGTGAACCCAGAACCTTATCACTATGAGGCAACAAAACTAACTATTGCACTTGACATCCAGTATTGCCTCCTCATCCTCTTATTTGTAACCATAGCAGCCTTGGTTTCCTATTCATGTCCTTTTAGTATTCATTCTTTTTAGGCTCATTAGAAATCTGGACTTGAAAAAGTGTTTGGAGACAATATTAACTGTAAAAGAGGAATAAAAATAAAACTGAGTTCAACGTGAACAACATCTCAAACGTATGGTTTGACCAAGAATGTAATTACTAATCAGCCAATAAACTTTTGCGCTTGTGCTATGAAGCTAAAAAAGCAAGCAACTAACAGGGGAAAATGTCATTGTCTTTAGAGATGAACTGATGAACTACCGTGAAAGGGAATACATGCAGCATACACTGTATTTAGCTGCACACTGCTGATGCTGACAATCCCCCACTTGATGGAGCATCCAGCTTGAACAGCACTAAATTAGCATGTAGCTCGATATGCACACCCACTACAAGCCTGAGCACAGCTCTATTAATCAGAGCTAACAGGACGTCAGCTGAGATAATCGGGTGGGTATTTTTAACCCTCTGATTGGAGGCTCCACGGAGGCTAAAGCATCAGCTGCCCAATTTCCAATGAGACCCTAAGAGCAAAGCACCTCGCACCTGTCAACACTGTGTGTGTGTGTGTGTGTGTGTGTGTGTGTGTGTGTGTGTGTGTGTGTGTGTGTGAGAGAGAGAGAGAGAGAGAGGGGAGAGAGAGAGGAGAGAGGAGAGAGAGGGAGAGAGAGAGAGCGAGAGTAATTTGCAGCGTTGGAATGGCTTTTCATTTCAATTATTGTTATTTTTTTATTCTACAGAACAGACTGAAATATTGTGAACTAAATTCTGTGTGTTTGATTCAACATTTTCAGGAGTCATTAAATGATAAAGTACTCCTAATCTATTTCCTGCTGTCCTTTTGTTCAAGTTGTCAAGATGCTTTCTTTTCAAATACTTTAAAAATTATTAAATAAATAAAATTAATTATATTTCTCCTCAGCTAACCTATGAGCACAAGAATCTTTTTTTACTACCAACTGACCTCATTACATTACATTACATTAGCGGCATTTAGCATTCTAATCTATGTGGTTGCAGAGAAATCTTTTTAGATTTGCAATAAAAATTATTATAAATTATATAAATTAAAGTCTTGAGCCAACCATAATTTCTTCATATGTTGCTCCAAAGAGGCAGAATTTCATGTATTTTCCAGTTTTAGAGACAGGATTTTGTGATCTTGACAGTGAACAGAACAAAAGGCAGCCCAGCGTCCATAGCAGAGCTTTAAATGTCCTTCAAGAGGAATGTAAGCTAGTCCTGAATGACAAAAACGACAAAGTTTATAAGAGATTTCAGGTGTGTAAAGAATAACGGTCAGCCAAAATTTAAAGTGACTATTTGTCTTTGTGAAACACAGCACAGAGTGAAACACAACCCATTCGCACTGTGCAGAAGGTGGCAGCTATTGAAAGTGCCCGGGGAGCAGCGATGGGGATGGTACCTTGCTCAATGGTACCTCAGGGATCAGGGATCAGAAGGTTGTGAGTTCAAATCCCAGACCGGTACATTGCTGGGGTGCCCTGAGTGGAGTCCGTCCTGTCACTGCTCCCCAGGCTCTTTCATAGCTGCCCCCTGCTGCATGTGTGTGTGTGTGCATGGGTTAAATGCAGAAGTCTAATTTTGTTGTGATTCACAGTGTGCTGTGCTGTGTTTCACAATGATAGTCACTTTCACTTGTTGGTTGGGTCAAGAGCCTTGCACAGTTCTGTATGTGCACCAAGGTGGTTTTAAATGATTAGAAACACTAATTCAGTGTTTGTGTTTTACCGTTATCTGCCAGAGGGCATCTCTGTGTTCCTTGGTTGCGCTCGAAATGCTGGCAGTAGAGGCTCCATGTTCATTATGAGTTGTTTATGGCTCAGCGAGTTATAGCTCCTGCTCTGACCCAACTGAGACCTGGAAGAGTCCCAACAAACCATATAACAAATGGAAAGACCGATCAAAGCAGACATTGCTTCCAGACAAAACACAAAAACATGAAAGATCAAAACCTTTGAATGAAAGCTAAACTAACCTGTGAACAGCAAGGAGGGTCCCTCTGGATCTTTGAGCTGGCTTAATCACCTCTTTAACAACAGCCACTGGAATCGAATATAAAAATCTCAATCAGTGAAGTTTTGTTTGCAGTCTTAACAAAGTCACTGTCGTCTTATAGTTCATGTAGATTTTTCCTGTTTTATTGATGGCCAGTTCCATTTGCTAGCTGGGTTAGTGTGCTTCCTCCACGTCATGTGATCAACACTGGTTTTCTCAGAGCTGGCACCAAACTCACTGGGCAGATCAACACGTTTGGACACTAACTGCCGTCATGACCATGCAACAATACTGCAGTGATGAACCTCCACCCACCACATAGTGTGTGGCAAATGATGTTTTAAATTTCTGGCTACAGATGGCTTTAGTGACATTACAAAAGGATCTAATTTGTGCAATGCTTTGCTAAATTCGGCAACCTGTACCAGACACCCATTAATGAAGCAAGATTGCATGAGACATTTTGGAGCCACTATTGGATCATATGTCGATAAAGGGCAGGTGAAATTCACCATTTTAAAATGGTGTAGAAATAAGACAATAATGAAAGCATCCTAAAATTAATGTTTGTTTGTTTGAACGTGTGTATTATAAATGAATGATTAATACTGTTTTAATCATATACATTATTAATATACATTTTACCAAGTTGTGAAAGAGAGTTTGGCCTACCTGTAGCGAAATCGGGTACCTTTGAAAAATATATTGCACTGCTGGAGACAGTTTTGATCTGGCTTTCGATTTTGCATCTGTCCAAAAGAAGAAAAATTATACAGCTAAATAAAAACATGAATATGATATAAAAACAATCCTGTTCCTTGTGTGTTTGTGTGTGTGTGTGTGCGTGCATGTGTGTGTGCATGCGTGCGTGTGCGTTTTTAATTGAAATATTACATCGATGCAAATAACAATTACAATTACATCAAATCTAATTATAACTGTGAATACACCAGTAAATACATTGTTTTGCACATAGTATTAGCCAGATAATTACACCCGGTTATAGAAAACAATAAATGGGGCCACGTGCTGTGCAGCGTTATCAACCTGAGGGACACTTAAACTGCATTTGACCGTTTGTCTTTCTTGTTTTACCTCGCTGTACAGTAAATCTATGTGTGGTGTACAGTGTATGTATGTGTGTGTGTGTGTGTGTGTAGTTAAGGTTTAAGGGCTGTTCTTGCTGAGGCATGTTATGTTCTCTCAATGGCATTTCAGCAATTAATTAAAGAGCTTTAATCAGAAATTTAATCTCCCTTATACTCGGAACATAGTGTAACAGGACACCAGAGTGTGTTTGTGTGTGTGTGTGTATGAGTGTGTATGTGCTAGGGAGAAAGACTGGGGCAGAGAAAGAGAGAGAATATAAGATAAGGGAAAAAAATAAGTGACTGGCCACCTTAGGGCTGCAAATATGGTCAAGCTAGAGTACTTTCTGCAGTTATAATATGGCAATACATATGATTTTAACCAATTAGTTCATATCTACTTATCCTAGTGTTTCACCAGGTGTGGTGCATGGGCAGCCTCTTGGGGGGGTTATGAGTGTTGTGAGAGAGGACATGCAGGCAGTTGATCTGAAGGAGGGGCCATGCAAAGACAGGAAGAAATGAGCGGTTGACCCTCCATTGGCAACCCTAATGGCAACAGCCAAAAGTAGATCATTTCTGGTTACTTTGTTTACTTGAATAATAAATGACCAATATTACTTTTTCTAATGCAACGATGAGTGAAAATGCTCACCAAATCATGTCCTCTCCCTGACACTACTTTAATTTGAAAACACATTTTACTCTGTATCACAATAAATGTATAGATGGGTCATGTGAGTCAAACATTTGAGATAGTGAGTGACTGACTGATGGAGTGAGTTTTTGTGCAGCTCTGCTATTACTGTAGATGTAAACCACTTTCGTGCGTCTGCATACTTGGCAAAATGTGTTTCCACCGCATTCCAAGAAGGTGTTGCAGGCTGCTGGTGTGGAGGTGTGGGATATCCAAAACAGTTTCTTCTGCAGAAGAGAAAAAGATGAAACCATGAGCGTGTTCATAGGAACAAAGCACAAACAGAAAATGAGGCAGTGGGGGTAGAATAAAAGGAGTGAGGAAAAGGGATTTTTGTTCAGGAATGATCAAGGAGGTGGGTCTATTAAATACACCATGATGGAATCTGATGATGGCTGAACAAACTGCTGACCCCAATTTTGTCACAGAGAGAGAGAGAGAGAGAGAGAGAGAGAGAGAGAGAGAGAGAAAGAGAGAGAGAGAGAGAGAGAGTTATACAGAGTGGATGTATAATTTTTTTTTTTTTGCACTGGAGATGATGGGCTAATGTAGCAGACTATTGACGAAAGCTTTCTGGCCTCATGCCACAATTGCATCAAACCCTATCTTTTGTAAATATATATCAGACTTGCTGATGTGATTTCTGAGAATGGAAGATATAGTCTTTTCTGTAAAAACACACAAAAGTGAAACCAAAAACTGATCTCTTCCCCAAATTCCAGACTTCCATGAACAGGCGAGAAAAAGCTTAATACAGCAATGCTTGGAGGTCTGTGAACCCTTTAGCATTATCCAAATTGATCCATATTTCAACACATTTTTCAGTACATTACCAGCTCATTTGAACGTGACAATAGAGTTGGGGGGTTTTAATCAATAAGATAACCATCAGGTGTGAGTGGGATCCTGTTTTATATTAAGAACTATCAAAATCTGATCTTCACAACACATGACAGTGGAGGTTTATCCTGGAACGAAGAAAAGATTTCTAAAGATCTCAGAGAAAGAGTTGTTGATGTTCATTTTGGGCCGATTCAGTTGTTTCTCCACAAATGGAGGAAATTCAAGACGATTATTGCCGTCCCAAGACATTTTATTAATAAAATTCCTCTGAGCTGAAGTGCAGGACTGATCATTGATAAGGTTTAGTTGCAGTTGTTCCTGCACAGAAAGTTCACAGCAGATACTGAAAGTGATACTGAAACGTTTCCTTCTAAAATTAACACTTTAAAATTAAAGTGTCGAGTATAATTTTTTTGGTTTAGTGGTTTAACTGGCCTCTCTTTTTCCATTCTTTAGGAACATATTGATGTTTTTGGACACATTTATGCAGAAATTTAGAGAATTATGAAGGGTTCATAAATGTTGAAGCACCATTGTACATGATACTTAGCAACCTTGAGTGAAACCGCTCTGGACGGCTAGGTTACGGGAACAATTTGCAGAGTGAGCCTTAAATAGTCAAACAGGAGGTTGGACATCAGTGGTGTAAGATTTTTTATTTTTTTTTGGATACATCTACATGTTTGTGTCAGTCAGGCTCAATTAAATCCAATTAGATTTTACTCTAAGCAATTTCACAGAGAAACCGTAGAGGATCTAGTGGTCTGTGAGGACGCTCGCCTTGATCTTTGTGAAAGTACATTAGAGTCACCCAGCTAAAGGCATTAACAGCATCACTGAGCCAAACTGGATCCGGACTACAGTGATATAGCAGGTGTATTTCCCTAAATCAGCCCCAGAATTACTGAGCATCTGCATAACACATTGCATGGATTACATGCGTTTTTGTAGCATTCACCAGTGATTTCTTTTTTAGATTAAGTGTGACTGAATGAGGGTGGATCTATGTGATAGAGTGTGCATGTGTGCCACGCTGATAAGAGGTAAGTATATGTGTTGGATTAGCCTGAGCTGAACATGTGCTCTGGAGGAGCTGAAAAATGGATCTGTCAAGAGAATTTGTTCCATTACCCGCTCATGTTGTGTAATATGAGACAGAGGATCGATAAATGGATGTCTAAGCAGCAGCCCGAAGCCCCACATAAAAAAAAAAAAAAAAAATCTATACGGACTTCCATTTGCTGTGGGATTCCTGCCCTGGTGAGGTAAGTTTGGGTTTAGCTGGGATTTAGCCAATTAAATCGTTATATCAATATATAAACTTCCATATCTGATCTGCTCTGTGGGATGTTTTGGGACAGGTGAGTGAGAGAAATCGTGAAACTTGTAAAAATGTGAAACAGCGCAGCACACAGTGAACCCCAATGAAATTCAACCTCTGCTTTTCACGTCACGCCCGGGGAGCAGTGATGGGCACAGTACCTCAAGGGTACCTTAGGGCAACCTGCTAGTCTGGGATTTGCACCCATGACCTGCCGATCTTGGGCCTAGTCCCTAAGAACTAGGCCACAGCTGCTCCAAATTGTGCAAACTTCAGAAAAGACATCAGCATGCATTTGTTCAATTCAATTCTTCTTCTTCTTTTTCTTTCGGCTGCTCCCGTTTAGGGGTCGCCACAGCGGATCAACTGTCTCCATTTCTTCCTGTCTTTTGCATCTTCCTGCTTCAACCCGACCACCTGCATGTCCTCTCTCACCACATCCATAAACCTCCTCTTTGGTCTTCCTCTTCTCCTCTTTCCTGGCAGCTCCATCCTCAACATCCTCCTTCCAATATAATCATCGTCTCTCCTCTGCACATGGCCAAACCAACGCAACCTTGCTTCTCTAACCTTGTCTCCAAGACGTCTAACCTGAGCTGTCCCTCTAATATACTCATTTCTAATTCTGTCCAACCTCGTCACACCCAACGAAAATCTCAGCATCTTTAACTCTGACACCTCCAGCTCCGCCTCCTGCCTTTTCGTCAGTGCCACCGTCTCCAACCCATACAACATAGCTGGTCTCACTACTGTCCTGTAAACCTTCCCTTTTACTCTAGCTGGTACGCGTCTGTCACAAATCACTCCAGCCACTCTTCTCCACCCATTCCAACCAGCCTGCACTCTCTTCTTCACCTCTCTTCCACACTCGCCATTACACTGAACTGTTGATCCCAAGTATTTAAACTCCTCCACCTTTGTTACCTCCACTCCCTGCATCCTAACCACTCCACTTTCCTCCCTTTCATTCACACTCATGTATTCTGTCTTTGCCCTACTCACTTTCATTCCTCTCCTCTCCAGAGCATATCTCCATCTCTCCAGGTTCTCCTCAAGCTGCTCCCTACTCTCACTACAGATCACAATATCATCAGCAAACATCATCGTCCACGGAGACTCCTGTCTAACCTCGTCCGTCAACCTGTCCATCACTACTGCAAACAAGAACGGGCTCAGTGCTGATCCTTGATGTAATCCAACCTCTACTTTAAATGCATCCGTCACTCCCACTGCAGATCTCACCACTGTTACACTGCCCTCATACATATCCTGAACTACTCTCACATACTTCTCTGTAACACCAGACTTCCTCATACAAAACCACAACTCCTCTCTAGGCACCCTGTCATATGCTTTCTCCAAATCCACAAAGGCACAATGCAGCTCCTTCTGACCTTCTCTGTACTTCTCCATCAACACCCTCAGAGCAAACATTGCATCTGTGATTTGTTCAATTCAATTCAATTCAATGTATTCTTGTATAGCGCCTTTCACAACAGAGTTGCCCCAAGGCGCTTTACATAGTTGGGAGACATAGATTATAGCATGGTCTAAAAACTGAAGGCTAGAAGCTAAAGCTAAACGACTACGGAGGAGAGGAACCAAAAACTCCACTGTGTGGAGAAAAAAATCGTCCAAGATCGACTGGCTACCCAACCCCCTTGGGTTTTTGTTCAGATTTCTTTTGTGAAATATTCAGCAAAATATTCATATTTTACTGCATTTTCAAACCAGATCACTTTTAAGGCCCACACTCGCTAATGTCATGCACTTTCATATCTCTGGAAAGCTCCTTTCCTGGAGCATCTCACCAGAAGGCCAATTCCTTCGTATTAATGAACACATTCGTACAAACAGAGCATCTTTTCTGAGCACTGATGGAGCTCCAGTTCACCAAACTGTTCTTGTCTAAATCAACTTTTCTCCACATTTAGAATTAAAACTATCAGCTTCTACAACAACCAGAACTCACCTTCTTCATACAGCTTCATTTCTGATCACATTCTGAATGGTTTTACAAATGGATTTCTGAATGCCTTGCTCAGGATTCTTAGAAGACTGAGTATATACAACAAATGAAATATAGTGGGGTTTTTTTTTGATTAAATGGGAAAACAGTGCAACTTCAGTAACCCACTGCATGAAATCCTTTGGTCTATGACCTTTAAACCGCATTTAGCTGTTATCCTGAGACGACTAAAGTGAAAGCTTGACAGTGTGATAAAGGTTTGGACATTCATGATCATTTAGTCTGAGAAGCCTTCCACACTATCCTTCTCTTCCACTGCATTAAGAATGCTTCCAACTTCAATTTCTTTGAGCCATTAGTGCCCGAGAATCACTGAGTGTTTATTTAATCAATAAAGGGCTCATAATTGTTCATTTTTTTCACTTAAGTTCACTTAGTTTTAGGTACTTTTTTCATTTCCCAACCTCTTGTTATATTTAGCAAATACATAGGCTCCTTTTTATTTCCTGGCATTAAGACATCTTTATATAAATAAATGTCTATTTCAATGGATGTTTCAACTCACAGCTCTGCCAGGCTGAAATGAACAACAAACTGTTGGGAAATCCGTGTTTGGGTGTGTGGGTCATTCAATGATACTGCTGCCGGCGAAACAGGCTGAATATGTAAATCTGTTAATGGCTGTAATGTTACTTGATTCTTCATATGTATGGACTGGGCAGAGGAAAGAACAGATCAACCCTAAATAACATTTCTTTTTTACTTTTTTAAGCCCTTTAAGCACAATGAGATTTTGGGGTCCATACATGTACAGCACTTCCATGTATTTCATGCTCTGCACTGTAGTATTAGCAGTGGATTTAGAACATCATTCACGTTTCATGTTGTTTTCAAGAAATTATGGTCGTTCTAAACAATGAATGACATTTATGAATGGGGTGGTTCATTTGAGCTCAGAGAACGATGCAAGGTGAGTTTATAAATAAAGATATTAAATGAAAATTTCCATAATGGTGAAGCTTATAATTGATGAATGAGTTGGTCAGCCATTGTTCAGACTCACACTAGTGACCAGTCTGCATTTTATGGGAGGAAACGCGTGTCTTACAAGAAGGCATACATGTTCAGGTTAACATACAGACATGTATGCATTGGTCACACATTCTGCTTCAAAGTTTTCAAGCATGCAGTTGCATCATGGGGAAAACCAGAGTAAGAGTACAGGAAAGTAAACGAGTGAAGGAATAATCCAGTATTTTTAAAGGGAATATGCATCAGCTAGAGAAAAACTCTCAAGTATCAAGTATCTCAACTTTGAAAAGACAGAAATTAATTAATTCAAAACTTGCTTAAAACCAAAGTATTTGTGGTATTTGTAAAACAAAGTGTTCTCTCTGTTCTTTTCTGAGTATGGGGAAACTCATTAGATCAACCAAATACACTCCTCAAATAAACCTGGGAATTTATTGTAAATGTGTTTCCTGAGAGTAAAGGAAACTTTAGTTATAAGGCCAACAAAGACTTTTGCATCAACAGTCATAATTTTTTTAATCACAAATAACAGGAAGCTTGAGGGACGAAACTGCCCAAATGTAAGATGTCCCACCTGCTTATTTTCTTTCTAAATGATAGGGAGAATATTTACTGAATAGATTCCCAGACATGTGCCAAATACTAATATTACTCATTAAATATTATTTATATACATTTTATAGTTTATAGTCATAGTTATAGTTTGATGGGGAGTGATGGGGAGCTTCCTACCCCATGTCCCTAAAGGGAACACAGCACAACACACAGTGAACCACAACGAAATGCAGCCTCTGCATTTCACTCATACAAACCGTCATCTTTTTTTGAACTAACAGACTAAATAACAGACTTAAAGCTATTGATGCAGAATGTAAATGTGAATGTAATTTTGTGTAATCGTGTAATAATGTGAATGGAAAAGAATAATGACCCAAGACTGAAATGATTGCGTGTGTAAGTTACTGTGAAAATCCCCAGAATGACAACTAAAGTGTGCTTCAGTCAAAAAACGAGGAGTTTGTGAGGAAAAGAGGAAGCAGTGGGAAAAGGATGGGTTTATAACATGAGCTTATAAAAAGTACACAAACGTGTTAAGGTAAGACGTATTGATGTTCATGGCATGTGCGTTTACTCACCAGCAATGGAAAAGTACACACAGAGAAAAGAAGACAAAAACACATGTAAAACTGGATTTTAAGCAGCAAGACAGCAACAGAGTGATGAAAATGACAAATAAACTTCCATCTTTTTAGAACGTGATCTTATAATGACCTGCATGAAATGTTCAAATGAAACAAGAAGCATTTCAATCACTTTGCTATGTATATGTGTAACAGTTGCTCCGTGGCTGATTTATTACAAGAGAAATTCTGACAGATGGCAGTAAATACACAGAGCCAGGTCATTGAGTACAACTAACTCAGATCTACACTCATTGCTCACTTTTTTCAGCTCCACTGACCTGAATTACACGGTGTAGTTCATATCCTTCTCTGCATCATTTGTTAACCCCTTATTAAGTGGTTGGGACCCTCACAAAACCACTAGTGAGCAATTCTCATTTGGGTGGTAATCATTCTCAGCATAGCAGTAACATTGATTTAGTGATGTGTGTGTGTGTGTGTGTGTGTGTGTGTTTCCGTTTCCGCTCACATTTAACCTGTGTTCTGTCCAGAACACAAACTCTTATGTGCCACTGCCTTATCAGTGCTACTGCTGTGTAGAGAGTCATCCCCAACCAAATGCTCACCACTGGTCCTGTGAGGGACCTGACCCTTGCAACAAAATGATGCAGAGAAACAGATGAACTACGCGCCGTAACTGAAACTGCAAAGTGCATCTGTATGGTCAGTGGAGCTAATAAAATGGACAGTGGTTGTAACATACTAAATGAACATTATCAGCTCAGTAATAAAGTATTAATAGTGTGCTACGGTTATATGGTGTGTCATTAGAAACAAAAGGGAGGGGATGAAAGTAAACACAGCTCCACAGGTGAGGTCAAAGAAGCAAACTCATGTAACTTACCTCTCTCTGTACTCCAATCACGTAAAATGTTTTCCCTTCAAACTTAAATTTGCTGACATCAGCCCTGAGAGAGTGAGAGATTACTGTTTAGTGATAACATTTCCTTTGACCCTCATTCTATTTTTCCTTCATCCTAACAGCAGGGGGCCTTGCTGTGTGTGTTTTCTTGCTTGTGGTCTAGAATAAGTGGGATCTTAAATCTAAATCTTATCTAACCATTCCTGAAGTTATTTGTCAAACAGAAAGACACATTTTAAGGGAATAGTTCACCCAATCTAATGCTAATTATGCCATTTCTCTTTACATGCAGGGCTTTACACTATGTGTGCTCCTCACTTTTGGCCATAATTAACATTTGTGGGTGAACCATCCCAGAAAGTGTAGTTAAGGAGTAGAGAGAGAGATAAAAGAGTGGAAGACAGCGAGAGGTCACGGTATTGCATGAGCTAAGCAAGGACACTTTTGAAAGTTGCCAAAATCTGGGTACCATTTCAGCAAGTGGATCCGCTTATTTCCCTGGAAAACCATAAAACCTCGGGCAGTGAATCCAAGAAATGCTGTTGTCCCTGTGAAGTCCTGAAGCAAGAAAAGGAAGGTTGGGTTCGTTTGTGAAACATTTCAAATCATGGCAAGACATGGCAAGACACGCTATGTCTTATGTATGTGGCAATCCTGGCACTCTCAGCACCCTCCAGCTGTGCCTAAGTTGCCTAGAAACGTCCCTCAAACAAGGCACTAAAATTTAGTATATGGCACAAATAAACTTCGGAGCGGTGCATTTACAAAAGAGGTGCCCGTCTTGACCCCTGACAATTATTTCATGTTTAATGCCTTCCACCTCGGGGAAATCTGTGGATTGAGCTAGGAACAACATTATTATCTCTGAAATGACTCTATAATTAGTCTCTGTAAAACTATACTTTTTTTTACGATACATCCCATCCTCATTGATAAGCTATGGACCCAGTTAAGCCCCTTAGCTTCTGCTGAGGCTCAAATTAAAAAGGATCCCAAGCACTGAAGCCTAAGCTGAAAGTTAGTCTGACCCCAACAAGCTTGAGCAGTCAGCTTTGCCCGCTTCAGATTGGACTCAGATTGATGCTAAGCTCATTTGAGAGTTCAATGCCACTGTCAGGACACAGAACACAGTTGCATCACAGGCATTGCCACACACATTGATCCTGATGCATTTAGATTATGGGTAAAACCAGGCCAAAGCTTCACTTACAAATACACTACAAGCACAGCTCAATCCTTTGATACAATACAAAATAGGGTTGCATTAAATAACCAATTTGCTTGAACTGCTCTAAAGTCCTGCTAGGACAAGTATTGTCCCAGATGTTTGGTTGGCCTTGGTTTCTTCAGAGAGGAAAGTGTAGAACACATTGTGGTCAGTACCTTGCAGGGATGTGGGTCTACCCCATAGGTGTCCAGCGTGTGCGCTCTTTGCAGCAGATTCAGTTCAGCCAGGGCTGGGCACTGACCCCTATAGATACACAGATTAAGAGCAAGAAGGTAACAACTGCTGGTTCTAACCTAACGACCAGTTAGTGCTTAAATTAGTATTCATTTCTCTTGTATTATGTCAGGGTATCTCTGTATATTGTTCCTGTGTATGACATGTAAGCCCCAGAAATTTCCAGAAAAATAGCCTCATATTCTGATTTTCCCACCTCCACTGTGGGTACGATGTGGCCTTATTAGTAGAACGTTTTCGTTGTTGGGTGCGGTAACGGCTATGATTGCAGTGCATTTATTACTTATTGTCTTTTGCGTAACTGTTATTCCTGCTTCTCGTAAGTCAAAATGCAAATCTCTTCCTACCTTATCAAGAGGGAAGTGATGTGATTTCATATTATCACTCAGTTGTAATGAAAGTGTTAATAGCTCATGAAATCAACCAGAGGCAGCATCTTTTCTTAAAATTTTCAGTATAAAATTTAGATATATAATTGTGTGTGTGTGTTTTAATTTAGTATTTGAATAGTTTTTTATTTCATCTCAGATTCATTTAGCATTTAGGAGCAGCGGTGGCTTATTGTTTAGGGACTAGGCTCCAGGATCAGAAGGTCAAGGGTTCGAATCCCAGACCAGTAGGTTGCTCTGAGGTACCCTTGAGCAAGGTACCGTCCCCATCACTGCTCCCCAGGTGCTTTCAATAGCTGCCCCCTGCTGCACGTGCGTGTATGGATAAAACGCAGAGGATTAAACTTGTGTCTCACTGTGGGCTGTGTTGTGTTTCACAATGACAAGAATAGTCACTTTCCTTTAAACCTGTTAAACCTTTCACTTCATTGGTGACTGTATCTGTGCTGTTTTCTAACTGATGCCACCGAGACTCAAGGAATCATATTTTAGACAAAAAATATCCCAAACCCGAAGAATAGACAAATAATCATCAGTTCCTTTTATATGTGATTGGTATCCTAAGTCATTTTCTACTTCTACTGATATTGTGTTTGGAAAATTAATTCTACTTGCCAGAATAACTTTAACAGAATAATTACTTTTACTTGAGTATGAGTTAAAGTCCACATACCTGTGTCAGTTACTCATTACTAAAAGCCTTAAAACATTTGGGTGATATTCTCGGGAAGTACTAACACTGTACTAATCCTTAAAAGAGATACTGTGAGAGAAGCTGCACACTCTCAGAAAAAGAGCAATAACCTGGCACTGGGCTGGTGCCTCCTGCATCGCTGGTGGGATACCCTCTATGCTTGTCCAATGATTCCAATGAATGAAGAATCATTATTCTACTGTATTAAACACAATGCTATTTTAAAGCTGCACGGACTCTGCACACCCTGTCCGACTCCAGGCTTTGCATTTTAATCTTTAACTTAAAACATTAAATTATGAAAGGGTACAAATATGCCCGTTATCTCTGGGACAAACATATTTATGGTAGAAAAACTCAACACCGCAGACCATGTCATTCTTTTGAGGACAGTTTTATATTATTTTTACACTGAAGAACCAAAAAGGAATCTGCGGATGTCCTCACCTCAGCTCATTCTGGTGAATCTCCATGATCTTGCGTTCCAGTTTGAGGCTCTGCTTGGGGAAAAGTTTAAAGTCGCTGATGTAGTCGGCAGGGTGCTCATCTGCGTCATAGTCTCCGAGCTCAGCTGGAAGAAAGAGTTCATTTTTTTTTTCAGAAAGACCAAAGCTCTGCTCAATCAAGCCTTCAGAGTTAATTTTATTACGTACAAGGTGAACCAGTCCTGTGTATTGGATGCCTGTGTGTTACATCCTTTTTGTGCTGTGGATAATTAACAGAGAGGGTACGTTAAGATAGCGAGATCATGGCCTTTAGAGCTCTCGGTGTCAGCTTGCTAAGCGACAGAAGAGAAGGAAGAAATTTGCATTAGCTCTGGCATGACTCAGAAAGCCAGTTATGGCTTGTTAAATGTCACACTGTGATGTTCTTGTTACGGCATGATTTTAAAAGGAAATAAATCTTTGCGATAAGACTACGGGTTCATGTTAAAAACAGCGTTTCCAATGAATGAACAGCACCAGCGCACATTGTACAAATGGCACGTTATGTAAATGTAGGTAGTCCCTGCTGGCTGTTAATCACTGCTAGCTGTAGTAAAACATATTAAAGAAAAAGACCAAAAAACAAGGTTGTAGTCTTTTAACCACCTCATTTATCACTTGCCATACAGTGGTGTTGGGAGGAATCCTTTAAAACAATGTTGTAGCACAGAGCGAACAAATGTTGCTTTTTTTCCAAGGGACTTGGAAACAGCCAGTTGGAGCTGTGCCTGGAAATGTCCCCTTTTTAACTGTGAATCAGAAACAGACTAGAAAGAAAGGTAGCAGATCAGACGAGGAGACATCTTGGGTTGTGCTTGATTTGGCCAACAGAGAGGGTTGTCTGCTCATTATAGAAACTTTACATCACTCTTTTTCTACTTTTTACCACTTGCTTGCTAAGTAAAATTTAGACACTGGCAAATGGTGGTTAAGGGCTTGACCCCAAGATTGGAGGGTTACCCCGCGGGACCCTTGAGCACAGGACCAACCTCATCACTGCACCCTCCACTTTGCTGAATGGATTAAAAGTAGAAGAAGCATCTCTTTGTGTGGCAGTGTGTTGTGCTGTAGTGTGTTCACAAAGACAAATGGTCACTCACTAGTGTCAAGTGAAGGAGGGAAGCCAGGATGGGGTTATAGCTATGATGACTTGGGAATCATCTGAAGGCCTTTAATGGTAGTGAAATCTACCATGATAGTGCATCATTTTTGATTAATCTAACTTATTTGTGTTCATTTCAAATGTGTCAAAAAAAACACACAAAAAAACTAGAAAGCAGATTGTGATCTTTTATACAAAATCTAAAATAATCTAAATATTCTGTTTGTTTAGTACGTGTCCGTGGCTAAAGTGGGCCGGCTCTGTAACTTTTTTCACAAGCCCGAACCAAATTTTAATCAGCCTGCCTTCAATACGGCTTATTACAATGCCATTTTTATTTAACTAGCGAAAACATTGCACATCTTAATCATATATTCACCACAGATCTGGAAATGTTCCCGTTTTTCATTTCAGAAATCTCATCATTTTGCTTTAGCATCACTAGCCATGTTAAAGCAATACTGAAGAATTATTAGCTGTTCACTGGCAGCCATGCTTGCATTTGCTATTCTTTTTAAGCAACGTTCATGCACTACCTTGAACTATGCAGGCGCCAAGGTAAGCAGCATCTGCAAAGGGACACAGGAGTCTGCCGTGGTAAAGATCTCTCTTCAGCTGCAGGTATAGCAGGTATCTGACAGAAAGAGAAACAGAATAACAGATTTGAATCGAAAAGGACAAAATGCTCACTCTGCAACTCTACTGTATGAGAAAGTAGCAGGAAACATCACTATCCTCCATAGCGAACAGGTCTACCATATAGAGCCGTTGCTATGGGGACGTTACCCCAGGAAACTGTTACTATGGAGACGTGTCCTTGGCTCCCTGGGGGAAAAAGAAATCAGCAATGATTGCACATTTAGCTGTAATACTACATTTATAGAGGAATTCCGGTGTTTGTGTTTTTAATGCATAATCGACTCATTAAAATGTAAACAGAGATACTCAGAGGGTTTCTAGAGAAGCCGCTGCAGAGAAACCACAGGGGTGGTGATATAAAGCAGATGTGTTTCATGTCCCTTAAAAATTGTTGTCTCCTCCCATAGTTCAAAAACAAGCATGTGAGCTGGACTGGAGATGTTATGGACAGATGTTTTGGATGGATGGACGGACAGATGGATGGATGGATTATATATTGGCTGAATCAAGTCCTTTTTAAGATTTAGTATTTGTTATAAATTCACAATTGTTTCTAACCACTGTTGATCTTATCTTTAGGTTATAAAGATCCCCCAGTATGCACTCTATCCTTCTATAAAGGTGTTTTTATTCCTCACATTTCCTGTACCATTTCACTGGTTCCTCATATGCAATATTGAAGAGAAAGAAAGAAGCAGAGAGTTGTTTTTTAAGCCTCCAGGGCTTTTAAAAGGAAACAGCCTGGCCTCAGACACACTTAAGCTGCTCTAACTGCTCTACAGCATGTCCAACACTTAAACTTGCACCCAGACAACCCACACGCCCACACGCAAACACACATCCACTGCTCTTTGACTGATACTACTAGTGCCTCAGCCCGCCCAGTCACCAACAGAGAGAGAGAAAGAGAGTGAAAGAGAAGGATACTTATCTTCACAGCTCAGATGGTCGACACACATTAAATAGCATGCCTAGAGAGCTGTGTTAATGACAACTCGCCAATACACACACACACACACACACACACAAACCAACCAAAGGTAACACCAAGGTTATTACTAAAATGGAATCAAAGCTTGTTTTCAAACTTGCCATTGAGCAACATTCTCAGAGCTAAATCCAGGAAACGATTATCCATGGTCATCTTCTCTTATGTCAAACCTTCTCGCTGTTATCCATCTTGATGGTCGTCAGTCACAGGGCAGACAAACACACTCACACTCAAACCTAAGGAGCAATTGCAAACTCCATTCAGAAAGCACCCGGACCGTCCCGCCTCGGAATCAAACCCAGGACCTTCTTGTTGGGAGCGAGGATGCGCCTCCATGTCGTCCCTTTTTAGTATTTAGGCTTTATTTAGCAGATAACTTATGAACATGATTTTCCATGTAAATAGGCAAGGGTTTGAAAATGAAAGTGAAAGTGACTACCTTTGTCATTGTGAAATGCAGCACAGC
Organism: Hepsetus odoe; assembly: GCA_017165825.1. Taxonomy (NCBI): domain Eukaryota; kingdom Metazoa; phylum Chordata; class Actinopteri; order Characiformes; family Hepsetidae; genus Hepsetus; species Hepsetus odoe. Next base: position 5,431,755 of record CM029373.1, on the reverse strand, counting down.
ACAACACAACCCTTGCGTTTCACCCATACACACACGTGCAGCAGGGGGCAGCTACTGAAAGCGCCCGGGGAGCAGTGTCACGGATGGTACCTTGCTCAAGGGTACCTCAGGGCAACCTACTGGTAAGGGAATCAAACCAACAATCTTCCGATCCGGGGCAACTCCCTAACCCCCATGTAAGAAACCTTCTATCCCAAGGGTGATTTTTCAAGTTTGTCCTAAGAGCAACACAGTCTCCAGCACCCTTATGATAGATTAAATGTATGTATGGATGGATGTATGGATGGATGGATGGATGGATGGATGTTTCAAACTTTGACTCACTGGTCCTAAATACCATTTTTTTGGGTTGTTTCTTTAAAAGATATAGACACAGCATAGAAAAATGGATGACTGGTCACTGGGAAAGCATTATTTCAAACAACTATTAATAATAAATCATTTATTGATATAAAAAATATGAAAAAATGAGAGCAAATATTTATACAGTCAATCAGAAATTCAAGTATGTCATTACTTTGTGCAATCTGATCGCTTTGGAGTGTAGCTTAGATTTTTTTTTTTTACATAAAATTGAGAATAATGTGAGAGAAAATCTCTCCCTTTACTCCATGAGCAAAAAAGTGAAAGTCCAATTAAAAAGGGACATTTTTTGCAAGTGTTAAATAGCGTCATTATTTACTAACAGCCTTTGTAAATCAGAGAAGGTGGTTTATTTATAACAGTCTATGAATAAGGGAGTTAGTCCCTTGCTTGAGAAGCCAACATGCAGAAAAGCCCCATTGGTTTTATCACGAGTGCTAATGGACAGGTCCTCCAATTTATTGGCCAAATGGGGTTTGAAGAAAACATTAGTAAACCTGCCTTGCAGTTCTGGATACCTGAGTGGAACAGCTCACATCAGCTAGTATAAAACTGGGTGGTGGCAGAAAAGGAGGCTAATTGTGCTCTCTTGGGCTGTGGCATCAGCAGGGATCTGCCACAGATCATCATTACACAGCTCAGCGTTCTTTCAGGAGAGCAGCTCTTTTTCTAACATACACTGGCTCATATTCTGCTGAGTGATGGGTGGCCCATCCTATCCAGCCCGGAGAGAGTGAAGGCAGTTATGCTCTTGAACTTGCAGTCTCCTGACAACAGACAGACGCTTAGACTGTTGCACCTCCTAGGAGCCTCTGTCAATGTTATCTTAATGGTTTCTCCGTTACCTTGTCAGTTCTTCCTTGATCTTAATGGGCTCCTGAGGGTAGAACTTCACCCGAAAGCACATGGTGTAGGGCTGCTGACCTGAGAGAGAGAAAGAGGGAGGGAGAGAGAGAGAGAGAGAGAGAGAGAGAGAGAGAGAGAGAGAGACAGAGGAAAGGATAGTTAGAAAGAGAGGGGGATGATTACAGGAGAGGAGAGCAGAGACAGGGAGGAAGGGAAGGAGAGAAAAAAGGAAATAAATGGGAGAGAAAAAGAGAAAGAGAGAGAGGGAACATTGAATATAAGCCAATAAAAACGAGACAGATTTTGCTGAAACTGTTAAGTGGGGGCATGACCAGGCATGAAGTGAAACTAAAATGATTATCTAAATCTAAGACAGTCATAACCACATGAAGAAATCTCTTTTGAGGGAAGAAAGAGTTTTGAATGAGAGATTGAAAAAAAGAAAAGAAAATATTAACACATCATCATGCCCTCAGCAGCTTAACAACACAGACATGTCACTGAGGTCCAATTCCATTTATTATCTTTACTCCATACCCCTTCTCTGAATGTCCCCTGCACCTAGGAATGAAGTTACTCTGTCCTCCCTACATCACAGACAGACACACACACACACACACACACACACACACACACACACACACACACACACACACACACACACACACACACACACACAC